>VXBD01009537.1:61563-185889 GCA_013399975.1 Indicator maculatus
AGAGGAGAGGAGAGGAGAGGAGAGGAGAGGAGAGGAGAGGATTGTTTTGCACAACTAGTTTAAGTCCTTTATCTCTTTCAATGGGATTGTTTAGAACTATCATTATTTTCCTTTTTACACCCAATAGTGATTTATTTACATTCTGCTACTTTCTGTTCAAGATCTGTGGAAAAGTTTTAAAGGCATAGCCTAAAACTACCACCAACCTATGGGCTGGAATCAATGAATAAAATCTTTATAGTTCAGTGTTTGGCTTTATCTCCTGCTTTTGTCAGAGGATGGCTTATTTGTAGCTGTCTTTTGGGCTTTGGTGATAGCTTGTCTAGCAGCAGCCATTAAGCTGAATCATAGAATGGCACAAGTTGGAAGGGACCTCAGAGATCATCTTCAACCTCCCTGCCATGGGCAGGGACACCTCTCAACTAGACTCAGCTGCTCAAGGCCTCATCCAGCCTGGTCTTGAGCACCCCCAGGGAGGAGGCAACGCACCTATATATGTAGCTCCAGTTAATCCAGCTGAGCTACTCCCTTATCCCTTGCAGCAAAAGGTAATCTTTAAACACCTATCAATAAATAAAAAGCAAACCCAATTTTTTCCCTTAAGCCATGTGTAAGGACTGGTGTTTGTTTACACATTCAACTGACCAATGCCTACAGCCACTGAAGCCACTGGGAATTTGGCAACTAATTGTAAGGGTTATACAAATTCCTACAGTCAAATCTGTCTATTGTTTAAAAAATTGTCAAAACTGTGTTTCCTAAGGAAACCACAGACAGCTCAAATATGAATGTAATGGCATGGCAGTACTCAAAAGGCATTAGAATTCAACCCAGCTGGTTAAATTGTAGGTACATAGTATAGACAAAAAAAAAAAAAAACAAACATGAAACACAGATCAAGGAAAATGCAGAACCTTAATTCAAATTGCTATTTAATGTCTGTATTCTGAATCACACCATGCTGAACTTATAATCATAGAATCACAGAATGGTTTGGGTTGGAAAGGACCTCCAAAAGTCATCCAGTCCAACCCCCTCTGCAGTCAGCAGGGTCATCCTCCACTAGATCAGGTTGCCCAGAGCCCTGTCAAGCCTCACTTTGAATATCTCCAAGGATGAGGCCCCAACGACCTCCCTGGACAACCTGTTCCAGTGTTCCACCACCCTCATGGTCAAGAACCTGTTCCTAACATCCAGTCTAAATCTGCTCTTCTCTAGTTTGAAGGCACTGCCCCTCATCCTTCTTTACATAAGGAGCACAATAGTGATTTTGCTCTGATGACTGAGCAATACTACAATCAGAGTTCTGAAAGAATCTCTTCTGTAGACATTTGAGATTGATAATGGAAGGTAATGGATGATTAATCCACTATAGAGGCCAAGAATATTTGAAGAGTCTGTTTCAAAGTAGATCCAATAGCATAACCCAAGACACATCCTCAGCATTGCAGATCAGGGAAATTCTTGCATTGCTGTCACAACAGAAAGTTAGAGTGGTAGAGAGCTTTTAAAGAATTCATATGCTTGTTACAGAGCCAAACTTCAGACTCTGTTTTTTCAGTGTATGCATTTTAAAGGCAAACACAGTCTGTGTTAGTGCAGAAAAATTGGGGTTGGGGGTTCTTTGCACAATATCTGTTTGATGAGACAACACCATTTTTTCCCACTTCAGGATCACAGGGTCATTAAGTATTCTTCTTGGACCAACTAGCAGTGTGGACTCTTACTATTCAAGATGTTCCTAAGCTCCTTGCCAACAATTCTTCTCAGTTTTCCTAACAGTTTAGTGTACTGCCCAATGTTCTGTAAAAAACATGGTTAAAACCTGTGCTGGGTTCTGGGTGAAGCTTGCACTGCTTAGTTACACATTGATAGCAAGTTTTGATAGCTAATCTTGTGCTAAATAAAGCCACTTTTTTGGTGTTTTTATGTACATGGAATGCCTAATTGCATGAGTTCATGTTTTATGAAGACAGGAGTGTTTGTAATGCCCATGCCTCTGTTCAGGTATTACTCATCCCCAGCTGATATCACTCTGATACTATCACTCTGATAGAAGCACTCTATTGGATGTGACACTCTGGTACAGGCTACTTAACTGTGCACTCTCATTTCTTTGAAGTATCTGTCTGGAGAACTGAATGTTACTCAAAGAGCATTTGTTTGGGTAGAAAACAAACATTTGCCTCTGTTGTATTTCTTTTAAAAGTGTTTTGGCTCCTTTCATTACAAAAAGAATCACAGAATCATAGAACGGCTCAGGTTGGAAGGGACCTCAGAGATCAGCTGCTCCAACCTCCCCACCATGGACAGGGACACCTCTCAACCAGACTCAGCTGCTCAAGGACTTATCCAGCCTGGCCTTCAACACCCCCAGGGAGGAGGCAGCCACAATCTCCCTGGGCAAGCCTATTCCAGAGCCTCACCACTCCCCTACTGAAGAACTTCTTCCTAAAATCCAGTCTAACCCTGCTCTCCCTCAGATTCACACCACTCCCCCTTGTCCTGTTGCTAGACACCCTGGATAGTCCCTATCCAGCCTTCCTGTAGGATCCCTTCAGGTATTGGAAAGCAGCTTCAAGGTTCTCTTGGACTCTTCTCTAGGCTGAACACCCCCAGCTCCCTCAGCCTTTCCTACAGCAGAGATGTTCTAACACTTGGATCATCTTTGTGGCCCTCCTTTGGACTTTCTCCAACAGTTCTGTGTCCTTATGATGATGAGGACACCAGAACTGGAGGCAGAATTCAAGGTGGGGTCTCTTAAGAGCAGCACAAAGGAGAAGAGTGATAATAATATTTTTCCACCTGTAGTGTAGTATTACCTGGGTCCTGCCAGTGTTGATTTAATTAGTTAGTCCAAAACCTTCAGTTTCTTTAATTCCAGTTTCTGAGCCAATGGTCTCCCAGTTTGTATCACCTCATTTCTTGGTGGTTTGTTTTTTTTGTTTCTTTTTCCTTTGTATTTATCTCAATTATTTAAAATATCTGTAAATATCCCCATGGTAATGGAATTCACTTGGCAGCAATGTATAGTTCCATGAATCATAACTAGACAGTAAATAAATGGCTGAAGGCATAACTAAGTACCAAATGGAAGTTGATATGTTTAGTAACAGTAAGAGGTGTTTATTGTGAATATACTTCAACACTTTCATATTTTTTCCTGGAAAGTCCTCATTCTAGAAACAATTGCTTGGCACATGGGAGGCTTTGGTCCTGATGCTTTGGGAGATCATAGAATCATAGAATTGTTAGGGTTGGAAGGGATCTCAAGGATCATCTAGTTCCAACCCCCCTGCCATGGGCAGGGACACCTCACACTAGTTGTCCACCAAAGGCAGTTGTTTCCCTGTGGATGGATGTTATCACCCCACAACTCTGTGCTGGTTGGGTCCAGAGAGCAGAAGTGGCTGTTGTAATTCTGCATGAAAGGATGGAGATGACTGAACCCTTGTAATTATTGATCTATGGGCTGTCCATAGCAGATAAATGGAGAAGGTTCTTAGCTTGAGGCCATGCCTTTGGCAGAAAACAGGCTAGAGCAGCACTTATGGACCTTCCAAAGCTCTCCTGTATGTGTTTGTAACTTCCAATGCATAAACAAGTCACTGTTGTTTTGTTTTGTTTTGTTTTGTTTTGTTTTGTTTTGTTTTGTTTTGTTTTGAATGGTATGGAATGGAATAAGATGGCTGAATACAGGCAGAGAATTATTTTTGCAGGAGAACAGTGTTTGATTTTCTTGGGCTACAGCTGGCAAAGAAGCCTTTTTTCAGAGCGTTCATAATTACCACAGCTACAAAAAAAACCCTGTCCACTCAACTTAATGTCTGAGCTGGACCCATTAGCTACTGATGTCTTGTTGCATAAATGCACACAGTTGCAAGAGTGACACAGGTTTTTAATGCAGGATGTCTTAATCCATTTTGATAGCTGCATGGCTTCTCCTTCCACCACAGAGGGAAGACCATGCAGGCAAGGCTACTTCATTTCCATCTCTAAAGCTCAGCAAATGGAAGAGAGAGCATTCAAAGGCTTAAATAAACCACGAGGTGACAAAGCATAACAAAGCACAAAATGAAAACATCCAGTTTATTTAGGGAATGTTCCCAAAGAATGGGCTACATCAGTCCTGGAGCAAAGCACACATTTATCCAGACTGCTCTTAATTCACATTTTATTTATAAAATGATTCCTTTTTTTCTTTTTTCTTTTGATAACATCTGTGTATGGCAAGGTGCCTAACCTCTGGAGCACAATGGGGAGAAGTTATTAAGCTAGCATCCTCCTTCCTCTTTATCTACAAGCAAAGAAGCTGGAAGGAATCACAGTGTTAGTCTGCTGACTGAATTCAGACAGCAGCACCAGATGGGTCTTACTAACTTCCATTCTTTGGAGAAAAGACAGAGCTCCTCTGAAAGGCAGACAAGAAGAAATCTTGGTAGAAGGTTCTTAGAACAACCCATCAAGGCAAGCTAGGTACAAGACTTAGACCTGTTGTGACAGAGTCAACAATTTGACTTCAGTCATGGAGGAAGCTAAATAAAAGCAATCAGACAAAGTGACAAAATGAAAGCAGGAGTTACCTTCCATGTTTTGTCTCAGTTTGTGATAAAAACTCCAGCTGTTCACAGGCAGCACAAACCCCATGGTTATTATCACCATGCTTCTCTCTCTGATGACTTGATTGGGAAAATGCAAAACCAGAATTGCTATTTGTGCACATTTTTGAAAGAGCTGGGAGTGCTTAAGAACAACCTAGAATCACAGAATGTTGGAAGGGACCTCAGAGATCATCTACTCCAACCTCCCCAGCATGCCCAGGGACACCTCTCAACTAGACTCAGCTGCTCAAGGCATCCACAGCCTCCCTGGGCAGCCCATTCCAGAGTCTCACCACCCTCCTCCTGAAGAAGCTCTTCCTAAGCTCCAGTCTAACCCTGCTCTCCCTCAGCTTCAAACCATTCCCCCTTGTCCTGTTTCTGGACACCCTCATGAAAAATGCCTCTCCAGGTTTCCTGTAGGGTCCCTTCAGGTATTAGAAGGCAGCTCTAAGGTCCCCCTGGAATCTTCTCTTCTCCAGGCTGAACACCCCCAGCTCCCTCAGCCTATCCTCACAGCAGAGGTGTTGCAGCCCTTAGGTCATCTTTGTGGCCTCCTCTGGACTCACTCCAGCAGCTCTGTGTCCTTCTTCTGCTGGGGACAGCAGAACTGGAGGCAGTATTAGAGGTGGGGTCTCACCAGAGCAAAGGGGACTTGGGCTGAAACAAAGTTCTTGAAATACATCTTTGTGTACAGAAATTCCATTTGCTGTACCTCACAGACAAATGGAGTATGGCTGAAAAAATAAATCTGAATGGCCACAAAATGTTTTGCTCTGATAACTGTGAGCTAAAACATATTTTTTATATTGGAAAAAATAACAGACTGGTCATTTTGTCTGAGGGATTTTACCACTTCCTGCCTGATTGTTGAGGAATTCTGAGTGCTTTTTGGCCAACAAGAAGTATGCCTACACTGGGGAATTTCTTGCTCTCTTTTCAGGAAACACAGCTACATGAGTGCTAGTCATGCACTTTCTCAGCACCATTTATCTCATGCTGTCTGGCCTCTGCTGCTTTTCTAGATCCCTCTTATCTGCTCCACAGTGCAATTAATTCCACCCTGCAATTCATTCCAATTGGCACAGAGGTTGGCAGCTCCCACTGTGGGGTCCCAGCCATTACAGATGCCTGTAGGTAAACACAAAGGAGGGAGCAGTACCTGAGCCAGCAAATACCAAGCCAGCAGCTCACTGGCATTTGTGTGGAGATCAGGTATCAGAACTCCTTCAGATATGGTTACAGAGAGTGGCTGTTCACTCTTCAGCCAGTGACCATTTGGGGCAGGACTGTATGGTCCCAGGGCTCTGGAGTCCCCATCCTCAAATGGGGCAAGTAACTAGAAAATGAAGGTGAGATCTGGCTGCCTTGCTTTCCATTATCTGCTGCTGTCTTCTCTCAGCATGAGCTGAGCCCTCTCCACCCTCACCTGTTTATTTTTGTTGCTTGTGGGTTTTTAAATAAACTTTGGATTTTCTAAGCCAATAATTTAATAACAATAAAAACAACACATTAGCAACTGGAAGGGTGGGTTTGAGATTTTTTTCCTCAGCAAACTGCCTTTCACTGCCCATTACACATGCCCATGGTAAATAAATTAGAAGATAAAGAGCATTAAACTCATAAAACAATTGCTGTATTTTGCTGATGGCTGGCACCCCTGCAACACAGCTGCTTCTCCCAGCCTCCTGGGAGCAGAGAAAGGGACAATGGTAAGCCATGCAGTGTGAATGACATCTCTTCTACCCTGTGATGCACACACATATTTACCCACACTCACCAGCAGATCAGAGTCCTTTCTGTGGGTTTGGTGTCATCTTAAGAGATTTTCTGTCACCCAGCCAGGAGTCAGTGGATGGTCAATACAGGAGGTCACACAGGATGGTCTTAGCAAACTCTTTTGGTCGTGCAGTCCATCAGTGAGTAGACAATCTCCCTGTCTGTGTCAGAACAAGTCTTTTAGCAGCTAGCCTAGCAGGTGCAGCTCTTCCTGCAAGCCACCCAAAGCAGCCAGCTGTGTTTGCAATGACACGTTACAATCTGCCAGCACCAGGGCAGATGAGTCCTCACTGGAGGCTCTAAATACAAAGAGAATAATGGAGAGGCCTTGAGCCTTCAGCCCAAGCCAATAAACCTTGACTGCTGTTGCATCTCTGCTTTCTTAAGAGGCCCCAAGTGCTGTTTTCTGATCAGAGGAGAAAGAAGTCCTCTGCTGTGACTCTTCTCATCGGCTGTGGCTGTTCCAAGCTGGAGTTCACACCAAAGGCAAGGAGAGCCAGGCCTGAACAGGGCTCTGGGCAACCTGATCTAGCTGAGGATGTCCCTGTGTACTGCAGAGGGGGTTGGACTGGGTGACCTGTGGAGGTCCCTTCCAACCCAGACCGTTCTGTGTGACTCTGAACCCGCAGCGTCGCTCCCTTCCCTGTGCAATTCCCCACGCTGTGGTCCACATGCAGCTCCTGATGGCTCTAGCCCCATCCTCCACTGCTGGTTTCTGAAGGCTTTTCATTACCCACACTCTGTTTTTCCCAGTGCCTGTGTCCTACAAGGAGCCCTCTGCACTGAAGCAGGTGTTGAAAAGGTGAGATGGAACAGGAATGTAATAAGTGACTGGGTAATGGTTAATTCAATTAGCCTGCCAGGCACTAAGAGACAAGAAATCTCACACACTCTAAGGAGAAGTCACTCCTCAGGAAATCCTTGTGGATCATTGTTCCTAAGGAGCAGGAAAACAATCCTCTCACAATAGAAAATACCTTCCCATTAGCAGCATTAGAAAACGATAAAGCAACCAAACTGTGGTAGAGTGAGTCATCACTCAACAATTTTTCTCCAGTGCTTTGCCAGCAAAGGTCATGGGTTGCTAAGCCAGAGTTTGGGGGCTCTAAGATAGGGAGGGCCATCAGGAAGCCTGGATGCTGACAAAGATGCTTACTTGTACATTTCAGTCAAGCTTACAAGTAGAGTATCGGGGAAGATCCATCTTCCTTGTTCTAAATTAAAGACTTGCCTTGTAGCAAATCTGAGGGAAGTGTTGTGGTTGCTATGGATAAAAGATGTGTAGGGTTCAAAACTCAGAATTCACTCTTTTAGGAGATAAAGAGCAAAGAAAAACAGAAGTTAAAAGAGTGTAGTGCTGTCATACCCCCTGCTGAGACATCCAGCTCAGGGTTAGCTCCAGATTAGGACACAGAAAGCAGCTTTTGACTGCAGTGCTCCCTTGCCTGTTGTGACAATCTGGCCCTAACATCTTTCTAGTCCACCAAAGTGGCTAACCCACAGAGAAGGTTTTCAAGGCATCATACAGCTCCCTTTTCATTCCCTCTTTGAACTGCCCAAGGAATTTTTTTACCACCTGTAAATCTGTGATAGCAGGAGAAATTACATTTAAAAAATAAAATTTAAAAAAAACAACTGCTTTCTGCTTCATTTATCTCAAAATGAAGTCCCTCCAAAGGTGTCACATTCCCTTCCTTCCTGCCACCTTCTCCTGACATTCAGTTATCTCTGTAGCAACCCAGAGGAACAATCAAGATAAGACATCTGAGTTTTATCACTGTGTGGTCTATTCTTACTTGAAGTAAGCCTGGTTGATATAGAAACAGAAAAGCTACTAACACCTTAGAGTACCTCTCCTGCTCTAAAGCTCATAGAGCTGTTAACAATCTAGCCACAGTGGTGGGGATGAAGGTATAAGGAGAGGGAAAAACCTGAAACTAGATCTCCTGTCCATTGTGTTCTTGTCTGTTTACACTATCCCTGTGAAAAAATGATAGAAAAATGCTTAGGTGGTGTTAATCAACAATCATAGAATGGTCTGGGTTGGAAGGGACCTCCTAAGGTCATCCAGTCCAACCCTCTCTGCACTCAGCAGGGACATCCTCCACTAGATCAGGTTGCCCAGAGCCCTGTGGAGCCTCACTTTGAATATCTCCAGGGATGGGGCTCCAGCCACCTCCCTGGGCAACCTGTTCCAGTGTTCCACCACCCTCATGGTC
This sequence comes from Indicator maculatus, assembly GCA_013399975.1. Classification (NCBI taxonomy): domain Eukaryota; kingdom Metazoa; phylum Chordata; class Aves; order Piciformes; family Indicatoridae; genus Indicator; species Indicator maculatus. The sequence continues at coordinate 70,160 of VXBD01009537.1, forward strand.
AAGAACCTGTTCCTAACATCCAATCTAAATCTGCTCTTCTCTAGTTTGGATCCATTGCCCATTGTCCTGTCACTGCAGGCCTTTGCTAACAGTCTCTCTCCATCCTTCTTGTAGGGCCCCTTCACATACTAGAAGGTCTCCTGAGCTTTAGGTAATTCGTGACTTTCATGGAGGTCCCTGGCTCTTTTTTTCTTTGTTTTCAGGATTACAGAGGGATTGTTTCATTTCTGTGTTTCATGGCAGTTTCATGCCCTGGGATTTCCCCCTGCAAGGGCAGACTAAGAGGCTGTGCTGGGGTAGAGCTTGTATCCTGAGAATGGCCAGACATGCCCCACTCCCCTAAGGAGATTATTTTTACTCTGTCTTAAGGGTATTTGAGGTCTTCACAGAAACTGGGGGTTAGCTGCATACCTTACAGGCAGGTTATATATATAAAGACCCACGTCTGCTGCATCCAGTACTGCTTAAAGTACATCAGAAATCTGTTTGTATGATAACCAGAAAGATGTGCTTGGGCTTTCAACCATCTTTTTGTTCCTCAGTGAGGAACTTCAGGACTTCAGCTAAATGCACATGTCTTACATTAGAGAAGCTTAGCAGGCTGCCACTATGTATATCCCCCTTTCCCTCCAGCCTGGGAAGCTGCATTACTACCACAGCTGAGTAAAGTATCTTTATTGAGTCAGTGTAAACAGATTCACAGATTTGTCAGGCTTGGAAGGGACCTCAAGCATCATCCAGTTCCAGTCCCTCTGCCATGGGCAGGGACACCTCACACTACAGCAGGTTGCTCACAGCCACATCCAGCCTGGCTGCAAAAACCTCCAGGGATGAGACTTCCACCACCTCCCTGGGCAACCTGTGCCAGTGTCTCACCACCCTCATGGGGAAGAATTTCTTCCTAACATCCAATCTGAATCTCCCCACTTCCAGCTTTGTTCCATTCCCCCAGTCCTATCGCTCCCTGACACCCTCAAAAGTCCCTCCCCAGCTTTCTTGTAGCCCCCTTCAGATACTGGAAGGCCACAAGAAGATCTCCTGGGAGCCTTCTCTTCTCCAGACTGAACAAGCCCAACTCTCTCAGCCTGTCCTCATAGGAGAGGATCTCCTGTTCAGCTCTCAGCCCTGCAAGCACACCACTGCCTCTTTTGGGTGTTTTTTTTTTTTCTCTCTGCATCTTTTTTTACTTTGGGGAAATAGGAACCTTCTCCTGCCTGTTGATTTCATCACTCAGGAATTTAATTCAGCAGTCACCTTAAAAGGCCATTCATTCATTTAGGCTTGAGGGAGGAGTGCATTTGCTTCCTCTGCAAAATGTGATGTCAAGGCTTATATTTCCCCCCCCCCCAATTCATCTTAAAATAGGAAACACAGAAAGAGGAGGGTCCATGGTAGAACACAGCACACATTTATATGGTCAACTAAATGAACAGAGCTGAAACACTCACGAGTCAAATGTCCCCATGCTGGATGCACACAGGCACTGAATAAGGCTCAACCTATTTCTAGCAGGGTGCTGGTTCAAGCTTCCTAATTAGCCAGTTGAAGAGATCAAAGAGCAAGCAGCAGTCAGAGGAAAGCTAGGTGCTGGTGTGCCTGTAATTCTTCTCCTAACTATCTGCTTCCCAGATGACAATGATGTCAGGCTTTATCTGGCACAATTAACATGGGCAGGAGGAGGGTAGAACAAAAGCCTGTTTGCTGTGGGCTTCACCAAAACAGCTTCTGTATAGGCTTCTCCAAATGAAATCAGTTCTTGTAGGTGAGGCTGGTGGCTCCAGGTAGTATTTAGTGTTGCCTGCATGTCTCGTTCCAAAGCTGGATGTGCCTCCTGAGTTCAGCTCCATTCAGGGCTGTCTGGCTGCACACTGATGTGCATCTGGCTGTACTCTTCAGATACAGGATAAAAGTGACATGTGTCAAAGGGGGTTGGAGGGAGGACTTGGCCTTTGCAGTCAGGAGGTGCTGGGGGGAGGAGGGAGGAAGCGGCGTTTCTGAAAGGGCTCACTGTTCTATGCTCCTTCAGCAAATTCAGCCACAGGATGAGGGAGGGTCTCAGCAGAGCAGAGTAAAGGGGCAGAATCCCCTTTCCTGCCCCGCTAGCCACACTCCTCTTGTTCTGGGTACTGGCTGAAGCAGATCTACTCTGAAAACACACTTCTGTATCACACTACTGGAAGCTGAGTCATCCATGGAAGGACTAATTGCAAAAATGCCATCAAGTTCTTTTATCTGAAGATAATAGTCTAAAAGCAGTGGGTTTGAGCTTTCTGCACTTGTAGATCTCTAGAAACTTTGCAGAAGAGATGCAGATCATAGAATCACCTGGGTTGGAAGGGACCTCCAAAGGCCATCTAGTCTGACCTCCCCGCAGTCAGCGGGGACATCCTCCACTACACCAGGTCACCCCGAGCCCCATCGAGCTTCACCTTCAATATCTCCAGGGATGGGACCTCATCTACCTCCCTGGGCAACCTGTTCCTGTGTTCTGCCACCTTCATGGTCGAGAACTTCTTCTTCATATCCAATCTAAATTTGCTTTTCTCTGATTTCAAGCCATTGTCCCTCATCCTATCACTGCAGGTCTTTGGAAACAGTCCCTCTGCAGCCTTCTTGTAGGCCCCCTTCAGGTACTGATCCTTGGATAGGGACAAGACAACAACTTGTTCCTTAGATACCTGCTCTGCAGTCCTTAGAAGTCATCTGTGAAACCTTAGGAGTCTGTAGACCACATGTTGTAAACCACTGTTTCTGTCTGCATAGCTCACAAAGGCAAAAAAATTCCTTTTAAAACATTTTCTTGATCTCTCCAGCTACATGCTCTGGGTAATAAGAAAATGTATGAAACATAATGTATGAAACATTATATATGAAACATAGCAGCACCCTTGCTGCTAGCAGAGATCTTGAAAGAGGGGAACAGGTTTCTTTCTCTCTTTTCCACTTCAGATGCTCTGCCTAAGCCTTGTCTCCTTGTTTTATTTTCTCTCTTTTCACCACCACTCTATCTTGCATTTCTCTAGCATGCCTAGCCTGAGTCAGCATCCCAGTGCACTAACTCACCTCTGCCAGTTCATTCTAGCTCCTAACATGCACCATGCAGGGCTTCCACCCAGTTCAAAGGCTCACACACTCAAACACTTCTGCTCCATTCTGATTTCAAAGGTTATTTGACCCTGCACAAACAAACAAGCAAACAAACACCATGAAGGTGTTTCCCCACGGAGGTTGGGAACTTCTGTCACCGAGGCAGAAGGATCTGTAATTGCAGCAGTGCTCCCTTCCCTCCACCACAGCTGTCTCTGGCAATGTTCCCCCTCATTAGGAAGCTATCCTGTAATTTCAGATTAGAACTGGAACATAAGGCAGTAATTGGCCTTTTCTGTTGGAGCCTTTGCAGAGTTTATGTTGTCAAGCCGAGGCGTCTGTCGCACTTAAACCTTTCCACCCCTCGGCAGCAGGACCTCACTTGAAGTTCCCTTGACTTGGCCTCGTTTGCATCAGCACTTCCCCTAATTCAAATGGTGTGAGAGCTGGCTGTGGAGAGCATTTGCTTGATGGAAACACAAGCTTCTGATTCTCAGGATAATGTTGCAGCTACTGGTGATTCGTTTCTCTCCATCTGACATTCAGCTTTTTGCTACCTGTGTCCCTGTCTCATTAAGCTCTTCTGGCTGTGAAAATTAGGGAAGAAGAGTTGAAAGTGAGGTGAAGTGATAGGTTTATTCAGTTGCCCATTCAGAGTATCTGGAATGTGGAACATGGGTAGATTCAGACTGGGTAATAGGAAGAAGTTCTTCCCCATGAGGGTGGTGAGACACTGGCACAGGTTGCCCAGGGAGGTGGTGGAAGCCTCATTCCTGGAGATTTTTAAGGCCAGAGTGGATGTGGCTCTGAGCAACCTGCTCTGGTGTGAGGTGTCCCTGCCCATAGCAGAGGGGTTGGAACTGGATGATTCTTGAGGTCCCTTCCAACCCTAACAATTCTATGATATCTTTATTCATTACAGTTTAAGGTGTCACTTCTCTGTTGGACCCATCTGTGTGATGTATGAGAACTTCTAAGCTCACAATATGTCACTGCTGCCCCTGGATGACAACCTGAGTAACAGTTGCTGAGCTGCTGGCTCCCTGCTCCCTTATTTCTGTTTTTTTTTTTTTATTCTTCTAAGCCCTGAGAGCCCTGGCTGCTCTCCTCTGAAAAACTCAGGGCTTCCTAGCAGAATTATAACAACACAGAGATAACAGAAATTTGCCAGCAAGTTCCTTTTAGCTATTTATGGAGCCCAGAAAGCAAATTTCATCCTGGGATGCATTAAGAGGTGTGTGGCCAACAGGGCAAGAGAGGGGATTCTGCTCTTCTGAGACCTCACCACAAATACTGCCTCCAGTTCTGGTGTCCCCAGCAGGAGAAGGACACAGAGCTGTGGGAGTGAGTCCAGAGGAGGCCACAAAGATGATCCAAGGGCTGGAACACCTCTGCTAGGAGGATAGGCTGAGGGAGCTGGGGGTGTTCAGCATGGAGAAGACCCAGGGGGACCCTAGAGCTGCCTTCCAATCCCTGAAGGGATCCTACAGGAAGGCTGCAGAGGGACTTTTCATGAGTGTCTGGCAACAGGACAAGGACAAGTGGTTTGAAGCTGAGGGAGAGCAGGGTTAGACTGGATCTTAGAAGTTCTTCAGTAGGAGGGTGGTGAGGCTCTGGAACAGGCTGCCCAGGGAGGCTGTGGCTGCATCCTCTCTTGGGGGGTGTTCAAGGCCAGGTTGGATGAGGCCATGAGCAGCTGAGTCTAGTTGAGAGGTGTCCACGCCCATGGCAGACGGGGTTGTAGTAGATGATCTCTGAGGTCCCTTCCAAGCTGAGCCATTCTATGATTCTGTGATTATTTATTCCAATTTCAATTGTATAATATTAAAAAGGATGTATTCCAGGCTACAAGCACGTGTAACAAAGAATTAAAACAGCAAACCAACCCCTCAGAGCTTTACCAAGTCACTGGGTTTTTTCCTGCAAGCCAGGGCTCCTTTTCAGATGTTTTAGAACTAGCAAAGTGGACAAAAAGGGCTTGGTGTGGGTGGCTTGAGCAGAGAGGTCTAAGATGTATGAATGTGGACTCAGAGAGGTTCAGCTGTTCACTTCTCCAGCCCCTCTGTCTCTTGCCTCAACACTGGCAGAGTGGAGATGTGTACTTACATACAGGAAGGTATGTTATGCTCCAAGCCCCTGTTTAACATCCACATACTGGGAATTCTTGCTTATGTATGAGCTGTTCCTGATGTTTCCTGTTCCAGCTTTCCCTGCTGAACCACCAACGTGAAGCCACTTCTTCTTCAGTGCCAGCACATGACACAACACAAGAGATAAACCCTGCAGTTGCAGGGACAATTCATCAACTTTGCTTTCCGATTGCCCACAGTTAGTGGGGGCAAACATTGCCCAGAAGACAAAACACCAAAGCACACTCTGCTGTTTGCCTGGGCTGTTTGGAGAGACTGGCTTTTTGCAAAGCAATCTGCTGCTCACAGGATCACAGGCTCACAGGATGTTAGGGGTTGGAAGGGACCTCCAAAGATCTTCCAGTCCAACTCCCCTGCCAGAGCAGGACCAGAGAATCCAGCACAGGGCACACAGGAACACATCCAGACAGGGCTGGAAAGGCTCCAGAGAAGGAGACTCCACAACCTCTCTGGGCAGCCTGTTCCAGTGCTCTGTGAGCCTCACAGTGAAGAAGTTCCTCCTCATGTTGAGGTGGAACCTCCTGTGCTGGACTTTCCATTCATTGCCCCTTGTCCTATCCCAGGGCACAAGTGAGCAGAGCCTGTCCCTGTCCCTTCCTTCCTGACCCTCACCCCTCAGCTATTGATAGACATTGATCAGATCCCTCTCAGCCTTCTCCTCTCCGGACTAAACACCCCCAGGGCTCTCAGCCTCTCCGCACCAGGCAGTCTCCAGTCCCTTCAGCATCCTTGCAGCCCTCCCTTGGACTCTCTCCAGCAGATCCCTGTCCCTCTTGAACCGGGGAGCCCAGACCTGGATGCAATATTCCAGGAGGGGCCTCACTAGGGCAGAATAGAGCGGGAGGAGAACCTCCCTGGCTCTGCTGGACACACTCTTAATAGGAAGAAGAAAATTCCACCCTCAGAAGTTCTTCTGAAAAATCACTTTCTTTTTTTCTTTTTTCTTTTCTTTTCTTTTCTTTTCTTTTCTTTTCTTTTCTTTTCTTTTCTTTTCTTTTCTTTTCTTTTCTTTTCTTTTCTTTTCTTTTCTTTTCTTTTCTTTTCTTTTCTTTTCTTTTTTCGTTTCTTCTTTTCTTTTCCTGTGTTGCCAGTGAGTGGGGACCTTTTCTTTCTCATTATATCTGCTGTGTGTTTGCTTTCCTCGTGGGCTGTGTTTTGAATGCATTTGTTTAGGTTCTCCCTGTTTGCCATATTGACTTCTTTATTCTTTCCCTTCTGAGTTTGCTGCATGTTTTATTTCTGTCTTGCATCTGCACTCTGCTTTGCTCAGCTGGGTTTAGCATCCTGATGATCTGAGAACATGCCTCTTTTTTTTTTTTTTGCCATTTTAACCTCTTGAGGCTTAGCATTCTGTTGAAGAAAGAGAATGCAGAGGAGAAATCCATAAATTGAAACCCTGAAATTAAGTCCTACTGACAGCAAAAAGAAAATTCAAAAGCAAAAAAATATATAGAAAAAGTATACACAGAACTAAAATGACTAAAACAGGCACAGGGTTTAAAAAGCTGCATAACTTCTTCCCACAGACATAATCCAGATGTTGCTCAATAAAAGAATCTTAGAATCTGTTCTGGGTTGGAAGGGACCCCCATAGGTCATCTAGTCAACCCCCCTCTGCAGTAAGCAGGGACATCCTCAACTAGATCAGGCTGCCCAGAGCCTAAATATAAGAGAGTCACATTTGTTGCATTGTATGATCAGTGTATTTTTTTGTGTTCAAGAAAAAGAGGAAATCTCAAGGTTCACTAATGCAAACCTTTCACCTTAGCATGGTTTGTGGTCATGGTGAATATGATAGAATCATAGAATTGTTAGGGTTGGAAGGAATCATCCAGTTCCAACCCCTTGCTATGGGCAGGGACACCTCACACTACAGCAGGTTGCTCACAGCCACATCCATCCTGGCTGCAAAAACCTCCAGGGATGAGGCTTCCACCACCTCCCTGGGCAATCTCTTCCAGTGTCTCACCACCCTCATGGTGTAAAACTTCTTCCTAACATCCAATCTGAATCTCCACGTTTCTAGTTTTGTTCCATTCCCCCCAGTCCTATCACTACCTGACACCCTAAAAAGTCCCTCCCCAGCTTTCTTGTAGCCCCCTTCAGATACTGGAAGGCCACAAGAAGGTCTCCTGGGAGCCTTTTCTCTCTGCTAGAAGTCTGCAAGGTTTATCAGAAGCTTTTGACACAAGTGAACTGAAGATCTGGCTGCTTTTGCACAGAAGCTATCTGGGATCAGTAGGGCTGTTCTCTGCCTACAGAAATATCTGAGAAGGTCTTGTTGGCTCCCTTCCTTGCTTCACATCACCTTGTGAAAAGGCAGTTGTCAATATCTGCATTTATTGGATGTTGCTTGATGAGGTAACTCTCCTTTTAAAAATGAACACTTCTATGTATCTCATAATCTGCCCTCAACATTACCATATTCCAACTCTAGCCCAGCCTGGGAATAGAGGAGAATGTCAGAAGGAGAAAAGAGGCTAACTCAAAATTAGTTTCAAGAGGAGATGAGTAGAGCTGACAGATGGTGCAGCCCTTTAAGGAAATCACGACTTTCCCCTCCTTCCATCAGTTGCTAAGGAGAGATCATATATGAGAGAGTACCAAGAATATCTGCATTCAGGTAATACTTAATGCTCACCACTGCTTGGACACCTATGAAGCCATCTTACACTCCTTCCATCTTAATCCAACCTGCTTCTTGGGCCTGTGGCATTCATCCCTGTGACTCCTTCTGTCTTAAGAAGGACAGAGAGTTGTTGGAGCAAGGCCAGAGGAGGCCACAAAGATGATCCAAGGGATGGAACACCTCTGCTAGGAGGATAGGCTGAGGGAGCTGGGGGTGTTCAGCCTGGAGAAGAGAAGACTCTGGGAGGACCTTAGAGCTGCCTTCTAATATCTGAAGAGATCCTAAAGGAAAGCTGCAGAGGGACTTTTCATAAAAAAGAGACATCCCTTCTTTTGCTTTCTATCAGGGTTCTTTTTGGTCTTAACATGCCATGGAATTGAAACCTGAAAACACTCAGAACAAGCACTTATGGAAATCTCAGTGCTGGTCAAGTTGCCACTGAAATTCAGCTCAGGGAAATGAGATTTTTCAGCTCTGAAAGAATGCAGTGGAAAACCAGTAGCTCTCCCTAGATGGCTCCTGCAGCTGTGGCACTTGATATCAAATGGTTCCAGAACTGCTGAATCAGTGTAAAGAAGCTTTCCTCCTAGAGAAGACTCCAGGAGGACCTTAGAGCTGCCTTCCAACACCTGAAGGGATCCTACAGGAAGGCTGCAGAGGGATTTTTCATGAGAGTGTCTAGAGACAGGACAAGAGGGAATGGTTTGAAGCTGAGGGAGAGCAGGGCTAGACTGGAGCTGAGGAAGAAGTTCTTCAGTAGCAGGGTGATGGGAGTCTGGAATAGGCTGCTCAGGGAGGTTGTGGCTGCCTCCTCACTGGGGTTCTTCAAGGCCAGGCTGGATGAGGCCTTGAGCAGCTGAGTCTAGTTGAGAGGTGTCCCTGCCCATGGTGGGGAGGTTGGAGCAGATGATCTCTGAGGTCCTTTCCAACCTGAGCCATTCTCATTCTTTACTTCTAAGACAGAATCTGGGAATGCTCTGTCTTTTACACTGACCAGAAAGCTGTTCAGAAGTGTTAAGCAGTTCACCATGCAGTTATGCCTGTCTTGAGCTGTAAAGGCAAATGGGGAGATGCCAGGCCCTATTTCCTTACAGCTTAGTGATTCCACATTCAGTAGCTCCTTTCAATCAGAACAATAATCTTTCTCTTTTCAGTTTTCCATGGAATGGGAATGCATTTCCCTCCCTACCACTCCAAGGATACCTGCTGAGAGGGGATGATGTAATGGTCACGACTGAAGTGAAACTCAGGTCAGCTGAGGAGACTTAGTGCAGAACAGGCATTTGTACAGAAAATTCATCTGGCAAAGATGATTAAAAAAAAAGAAGAAGAAAAAATGTGCAGATCATTGCAAGATACAAATTGTTTTCTCAGGTCTTCCTTCACCAGAAGCAGGGATACACTGCCTGCTAAATTTCCTCCCTCATCTCTTACTTTAACTATATTATATCTATGATTTCCTCCAAAGACAAGAGCTGTAGTAGAAATATCCCAGGTGAGAATGGACCAAGACAATCCTCAGAGCCAAGTAAAGCCATTTTTACAACACCCTTCTCTGAGTGACATGCAGAATCCCATCTCCTCTCCCACCTGTGGTAAAAATGGCCTTGGTTTTAAAGTGACACAGCAAATAGTGTCTTTTATTTGGCATCCATACAGAATAATGACAATTATGATGAGAATCATACAGTGATAGGATCATAGAGTGATAGTGGTTGAAAGGGACCTCAAAAGATCATTGAGTCCAACCCTGCTGCCAATGCCTAGGGCAGGTCACACAGGAAGACATCCAAACAGGGCTTGAAAATCTTCAAAGAAGGGGACTCCACAGCCTCTCTGGGAAGCCTGTTCCAGTGCTCTGTGATCCTCATAGTAAAGAAGGTTTTCCTCATGTTGAGGTGCAACTTCCTTTGGTTCAGTTTGTGCCTGTTGCCCCTCATCCTATCACAGGGCACCAGTGAAAAGAGGCTGGCCCTTTCATTCTGACAAGTCCAACCCTTCAGACACTTGTGAACATACAAGTTAATGATGGGCACTTCCTTAAGAACCAAGACCTGCCAACAAAAGTGTCTGCATTGAATGGAGTCCCTCACCACTGCAGAGAAGGATGCAGTTACATGCTGCAAACTAGTATTTAATGAAGGACCTTCAAGGAAGGGAAGAAGACCAGGCTTCTATATGTTCTTTTGCAACAAAAAAAAAAAAAACCACCAAAGAGAGCACAAAGCCCCCTTAGTATCACTGGAGAAAATCCCTTTGGCTGTAGTGTAGATGAGGTTCAGGTGACTGGCAGCAAAATGCACTGCAGATCACTTGCACAATGTGCAAAATATGATAGGCACAGAAAAATCAAGAGATGGGGGAGTTAGAAAGGAGGACAGGGCCTGTGGTGGTAGCTGGGGATATTCATAAAGTTTCTGGCTAGAAAGGAAGACAACAAGAAGCAAAGGTTGTAAAAGTGACTAATGTGATTGAAAGCCAGCAGGGAGGGGGAGCAGAGATGAGTGGATGAAGCAGTCACTGGAGGTGTGCTTTAGGGTCAGAACACAGCAGTGAGGATGACAATAGACAAACATCCCTCAGCCTTGTTTGCCTGGCCTTCCTCAGGAGGAACTGCCTCCCTTAACCCACATAACAAAGACTTAAGATCCTCCTTCAGATTCCTCTCTTTTGGCTTGACTGTGGCTTGACTAACTTCCACACTGGGGCTATATGGTCTCAGTCTTTCCCTCATTTTTTTGCTGTCTGGTCTGTAACTGCAAGCTCCACTGTAAACCATTACAGCAGTAAAGAACAGAGCCCAGAGCATTACAGCACCTAACCAGTATCTAAAGCACACCTAAGCTGTTCTATGATTAACAACCTACCCAGCTGGGGAACTGCATCAATTACCTAAGGGTCAGAAGGAGAACTTGTACTTGTGGGATGGCTCTTGCAACAGGCCTGGAATATTAGTGTAGCAGTTTGGGGGGAGAAAAGTAGTGGTGAAAGAAAGTTAATCTTAGTTTTGAGGAGATCACTTTTGCAACAAGAACCCTCTGTGTGTTGTAGGCATGCAGAAGAGAGTGGTGCCATCAGAGCAATACAATGAACCCCCCTGCACCCAAACTCTCCCTGGTCAGCTTAAGATGCAGGGAAGGATTTTAAACCTCATAGTTATGTAAAGGATTTAGCAGCAAGCAGAAAACCTCTTCACTTGGTGAGAAGCCATGACGTATTTCCAAAGCAAGAAATAGCACAGACAGAGCTGTCATCAGGGAAAAACAATTTGGACTCCAGTGAAAGAAATGTTTAAAAAATGATGGTAGGAAACCATTATAGGACACTGGGGGAGGATGAGAAAAGCAGAACAGGAAATGTTTATGTAGATAAAGGAAGCCTGCAAAACGACTACCACGAGGATGGTAGGAATTTCAATCAGCCTCTCACTGAGGGGAATTGTAATTAGGAAATATCAAATAAGTGGGGAAACATGAAGACTTTACACAGCCCTGAACTGTTTTTAGGCAGAAAACTTTACACTGCCCTGAATTGTCTTGAGACAGAAAACTTTAACCAACCCTGAACTGTCCTTACATAGAATACTTTACACAGCCCTGAACTGTTTCTAGGCAGAAAACTTTACACTGCCCTGACTTGTCCTGAGACAGAAAACTTTAACCAACCCTGAACTGTCCTTACATAGAATACTTTACACAGCCCTGAACTGTCCTTAGATAGAATACTTTACCCAGCCCTGAACTGACTTTAGAAAGAAAACTTTACACTGCCCTGACTTGTCCTGAGACAGAAAACTTTATCCAACCCTGAACTGTCCTTACATAGAATACTTTACACAGCCCTGAACTGTTTCTAGGCAGAAAACTTTACACTGCCCTGAATTGTCTTGAGACAGAAAACTTTATCCAACCCTGCATTGTCCTTAGACAGAAAACTTTACACAGCCCTGAACTGTCTTGAGTCAGTATATGAATGTGCAGCAATAGAGAAGCAACAGCCTCCAAGAGCTTTTATCTCCAGTTCTGAAAGACTGCAGGTCTGCAAGAATCAGTTGCTTGACCTTCAGGGTTATGCTGCTAGCTCTGTTTTCTCAGGCCTACTGCAGATGGCTGGGGGCTGGTAAATTCACAAAGGATGTAGTTCCTTTAACTTCTGGGGATTGACTCTTGTCATGTTTGTGGAGGGCATGAACTATGAACTGTTGGGAAGACAACTTTATGGGCTATGGTATGGTTGAGTGGCCCTAGGTTTTTACCACCATCTGGAATATATGATAGGTAATAAGTAGTCAATTTTAGAATCACAAGTTTAGCTCCATTTCTAGTTAAGAAAAAAAAATAAATCAGGTACAAACTTCATGCTGCTGCCATGTCCCACCTTGGCTTCTGTGAGGTTTAAATTCTCCACTGCAATAGGACAGTTAAGACTGTGAGGTTTTGACAAAACCTCTCTGTGTTATTTGTAAGAAAGAACACTGAAGTGACAATTACTGGATGTACTCAGGTGATGTTAGAGCATCAGGTCTGGCAGCATTGGTCTCCTGCCCATCCCTAGCTTCTATTTCAATCACAGAATTGTCAGGGTTGGAAGGGATCTCAAGGATCATCCAGTTCCAACTCCCCTGCCATGGGCAGGGACACCTCACACTAGATCAGGTTGCTCAGAGCCACATCCAGCCTGGCCTTAAAAGCTTTCAGGGATGAGGCTTCCACCACCTCCCTGGGCAACCTGTTCCAGTGTCTCATCACCTTTATAGGGAAGAACTTCTTCCTAACATCTAATCTAAATCTCCCCTCCTCTAGCTTGGATCCACTTTCCCCCCAATCCTATCACTCCCTGACACCCTAAAAAGTCCCTCCCCAGCTTTCTTGTAGCCCCCTTCAGATACTGGAAGGCCACAATAAGGTCTCCTGGGAGCCTTCTCTTCTCCAGCCTGCACAACCCCAGCTCTCTCAGTCTGTCCTCACAGCAGAGGAGCTCCAGCCCTCTGCTCATCCTCGTGGCCCTTCTCTGCACATGTTCCAGCACATCCAGATCTTTCCTGGGGCTGCAGAACTGGACACAGTACTCCAGGTGGGGTCTCAGCAGAATGAAGTAGAGAGGGAGAATCACCTCCCTTGACCTGCTGGCCACACTTCTCTTGATGCAACCCAGGATACAGTTGGCTTTCTGAGTTTATTTCTTTGCCTTCTTCTCAGGCCCCATGTGTCTGCTGCACTGCTGCAGGCCTTCCTTTGCCAAGGGGTTTCCACTTGGTCCTTCCAGTTGCCACTCAGATGCCCTTGGTGCTTGCCTCATCCAAAACCAGCTTGTTGTGCCATGGGGCCAGCATGAAACAGGTGGAAGTCCCCTCTGATGCTGGACTTGAAGAGACTCAAGGACCATCATCTCATACAAATTGGACTGCAGCCAGGAATTAAGAAGAGTTGCAAGAGCAACCACCAAATATTTATGGGTGGTGGCTCAAAGCAGGCTCTTCTGAGAAGCTGAAGCTGTGAAATTCATTGCACCAGGCTTGATTTTCACAAAGATTAATCTGAGCAAGCAACTCAGAGCACACATGTCTGCTAGTGTGTCGTTCTGCACAACTATAATCACTCTAAGACTGGTCCTCACATCGTTCAGTGTTGCTATTATAATGCAAATTGTTCCTTGACACCTACTTTTTGAAGTAATTTATCTTTTCTGGTTCTTATTTGTCCTGATGAAACACAATCTAGCTTGGTATTTCTCAAGACATAATTGTTGTGTCTGGAGTCATCCTTGTTTGTGTAACAGGGATTGCACTTGAGGGACTTGCAGGGGATTAGACTTGAGCACTGCTTTTATAAAGAGACCCTGATTCACAAAGGTTTACATGAAATCAGAGGAGAAAAGTGCAGCCAGTTAATTCTGCTTCCCTCTGGTTCCATGTCTACTCTGGTCTCCAAAAGCTGTGCAGAAAGTTCTCAAGAAGAAACTCTAATCAAGCCATTTCCTAGGAAACCCTCATTATCAGCCTTATGTTAATGAGCCCTTTCAGCAGTATCACAGAATCACAGAACTGTCAGGGTTGGAAGGGACCTCAAGGATCATCCAGTTCCAATCCCCCTGCCATGGGCAGGGACATCTCACACTAGAGCAGGTTGCCCAGAGCCACATCCAGCCTGGCCTTCAAAACCTCCAGGGATCAGGCTTCCACCACCTCCCTGGGCAACCTGTTCCAGTGTTCTCACAACTGCTTTCACAGTCTCAAAACTCCTACGGAAAGAGCTGTGACAATCAAGCCAAGTATGCTCCCATGGGCCAATTTTTAGTTATCTTTGGTCAGCTTCCACTAAAAACATGCTTGTGTCCCTTTGTGTCAGTTGAAATATTTTTTTGGAATTCAATATTATTTATTTCACTAATTACCCTTTAACTTCCTTTTGCTTATTTTTACAAATTTCCCTTCCCCCCCTCCCCCCCCGATTATTTATTTTTTTAAGGCTTACTACTTATTGTTTCTACCAAACTTTGGATACTTGAGCCTAGGAGCGTCTGGGATATTTTTCCTGTTTAAAATCCAAAAGGAGACATTTCAGTTGCCTTTTTTTCTCCCACAAATATTTTCTGCCATTAATTCTCTTTTATACAACTGCTTGATTTTACTTCCCCAACTCACAGAAATTCATCTTAAATATTTTCTGCATTTTATACAACTGCTTGATTTTAGTTCTCAACTCACAGAAATTCATCTTAAATATTTTCTGCCATTAATTCCCTTTTGTACAACTGCTTGATTTTACTTCCCCAACTCACAGAAATTCATCTTAAATATTTTCTGCCATTAATTCCCTTTTATACAACTGCTTCATTTTATTTCTGCAGAAATCCATGTTAAATATTTTCTTCCATAAATTTCCTTTTATACAACTGCTTCATTTTATTTCTGCAGAAATCCATGTTAAATATTTTCTTCCATGAATTCCCTTTTATACAACTGCTTCACTTTACACCTCCAACTCACAGAAATTCATGTTCAAACAGCACTAGAGGAGATTCTTTTGGCAGCCTGCCTGCTGAACCCTAGAAATGCCACTTCACATAGTCCACACTTTGGATGGTTGAGTGAGTTCCAGAGGACAGAGCTGGGAAGACAAAGTTGCAGACTGAAGCCTGCTAATCCAAGGAGAGTGGAAGCCATCCTTTAAATTGCCTCATCCTGGCCATCACATGTCTGCTTTATTCCAAGTGCTTCATCCTGGCAAAGTTATTCATTCTCCTCACTGCTTCATTGGTTGGTCACTGGGAAAGGATGGCTCTGCTGTCACTCCATGGCCAGCTCTCAAAGCTGAGAAGTCCTCGAAGTGTTTTGGTCTTCCTGCAGCGAAATGAAACTGCAAGTTTACATTTGATCTTTGTAAGCAAAAATGTTCACATTCAATGTTCACATTCACAGCAGGTTCCCAGACGTCTGCTTCCCAACTGTGGGTAAAATCTGGGTCATTATATATAGGTGGCATCATATGAGACTCCATGGAAGTCTCAGAGTATTTTAAACAGCAAAATGGGTCAACGTTCTTTAAAGCCTGTAGCCATCTCTAACACTGGGGTTTGAGATGTGTACAGCCCAATGAAGGTTAAATAACTCTCTTGACCTCTCACTGAGTGTGTATTTTTGATGCTCCACGTTCTCACAGCTCTGAAAGGCAGCATTTTCTAGGTAAATTCCCCTGCTATTTTGATCTGTTTGCCATTTTCTGCCATCTAGTATAAAGCCTAGGGCAATATAAATACTATCTTGTTCCAGGCCTTGCTCATTCATTTCCACATGCTGTGCAGTCATTCCTTGACTTCAGGCATTTTCCATGAGCTGAAACGTTTGCTGTGCCTCAGCTACTGCTGTTTCTTTGATTTTGTTGTTATTATTCTCCTCATTATATTGGCTCCCACTAGAACTGAAACAGTCCTGCCATAATGTGTCCCCACTCACTGTGTGCAATTTTACATGTACCTGCAAACAAGTTTCAAACCAGTGAGCAACAGACATTAGCCTAAGCCATGGCAGAGCAGAGGTTTTGGGGTAGTGCAGTAATGGAGAAGGTTCCTGGATGGATGCTGCTGGGAAGTCACCAGGGGATTGACTGGGAGAGATGGTCACCAAGGCTGACACTACCATTGACAGGGAAAGCAGAGAGATGCCAGGCTCAGATGATTTCAGTGGCAGAAAGTTGCAGGACAGGTAAGATATTGCTCTGTGAGGAAAGCAGTAGATGCTCTGAGCCTTGGACTTCCTACAGGTAGAAGCTGCTTAACTGTGGAGCAAAATGTTGGAGAGGATTCTGCCATAACTGGCTACAGACCTGCCAGCTTGGGTATCTTTAGCCTTGCTCCCTTGGCCTGGATTAGGTTCACTCTTTGGGCCCTAATCCAGTTATAGGCAGGACACAATTATGTGTCCTGGGAAGAGAGCCACAGGGGCACCTAGCAGCTCCAAAACAAAACTGCAAGCCAAAAGCCTGCCACATTTTCCCACCATCAGCCTGAGCATCCAGCTGAGAGCCAGGCCAGCGTGAGAAGGTCTCCACTAGCCTGAGTGAAATGCATGACATTTGGCAGCTCCCTTGCTCAATGGGCTATTGAAACCCACAGAAACATTGCAGTGCCTTCAGAGAACTGCAGATCCTGCCTACAGGCACCTTTGCTTGTGCTGTGACAACACTCCAAGAACCACTTCCTAAACACAAATCCACCTGTGTCTGAAAGTCTTTACTAGGTATTGGTTTTTTTGCCAGACTTTTTATAGCTACTCCTTATTCTCATGTACTTGCCCAGAACTGCCAAAGAATAAACTTGTCTCCTTTTAAATTTCTTTCCATTGCAGCCAATACAATGGCCATTGCAAATTCCTCCACCACTGAGCTCTTTGGCACCATGCTGGCTTGTGTTTTTAGGGCAGAGTGGAAGAGGGTTTTGTGTGGTCATTTAATGCATGAGAAAACTCATTAATAGATTTCCTGGGTAACTGAAATGTTGTTTTCTATCTGCAGACTAGAGAGAGCTTAACACTGCAAGCTTCCTCCTGATGCCCTGGCAGTCTCCTGCAATTCCAATTTGGTGTGACTGGTTTTTTGGAAGGGAAGAGTAGCTCAGACTCTGTGCTTATTTATTCTCACTGCTGGGGCTAATCAATGAAGTAATTGTATTTTCTCGGTGATGTGAGCACCAGCATGTTTTAAACCAACAGGAAACCATTCACATGTACAATTGCTGGGCCACCAGGTGAGAATGAGAAGGAACTAGGACAGCGACTATGGATATGGACCAGATCAAGGCCATAACACAGCTGAGGAAACTCACAGCCCACTTTTAAACAGCTGAAATACTCAATTCCTCCACAGTGGCTTCCTTGTGATTTCATAATCTGTTACTGTGAAATGAAAGCTTTGTCAAGAGCAGATGGTAATTCTGCTCAGCTGTAGACACCAGCAACAGACAGACTGCTGGGCCAAAGAGTTACAGAGGTTTTGTGCAACTAACAAATCAAAACATCAAATTAAATAGGGGTGCAGTGGTGGCTGTGTGCAAACTGAACCAGTTTAAAACACAAAGTGCAAAGGTCTGCCTGCACTGTCAGTGGCTCCTTGTATCCCTGGGGAAAGCCTCTCTCTCTCTCCTGGCTGTGGAAACACGGATTTCATCCCCGAGGATGGCTAGAAGCAATACAGCCATCTACTGACTGACAAGTTAACCACAGGGTGTTTATGTGCTGCTCATTTTAACTTGCTCTCTCTATTTCCATCCTCAAATTTTGGCCCATGGAAAACTGGTTTTCAGCAGAAGCTAATTAGTGAAGGACACAATTAATAGCTGGCTAGTAACTTGCTGACTCTCCTTATTACTCATGGCTCTGACATCTGGTTAGGCAGCTGTGGGTATGAGCACTCCTAACGTGTGCCATGCATTTTCCCAGGTGTAAGATGCCATCACACCTTGCTTTTGACATGCAAAGGGCTCATTCCCACGTCTCTGCTGCTGTGTAGGCCTCAGAGAAAATCATCATCACAACACATTTCCACTGAAGAGTGAGACAAGGCTCCCTGATGTCTGTGGCTGTCCTGTTCCCCTTCTGACACCTCAAGTTAGTGTTTTCTGAACACTTCCCACTTTGTACAAGCCAGAGAAACGTTCTGGGTGCCAACACAATGTTGACAAAACCACCAAGCAAAACAAGAGGATGGGAGTCTTTGACTCAGGAATTATTCAGGATATTTAATTGTCTTTAAGAGCTGTTTATGGGTTGGATGATGATGCAGGTGTTTGAAAATGGACCCTGAAGTCTAATACACTGTGTGTTGTATGACTGAAGGTCTCACATGTCCTAAGACAGTGGAGTCTTGCAGGGAGTCTGTGTCTTGCCACAGAATGTTTCAATGCTTCTCGTTGAAACAAAGTAATGAAGAACATTTCAAGTTCATGCTCTGCTCTGGTGAGACCTCACCTGGACTGCTATAGCCAGCTCTGGAGCCCTCAACACAGCAAGTACATGGACCTGATGGAGAGAGTTCAGAGGAGGGAAATTAAAATGCTCAGGGGGTTGGAGCACCTCTGCTACAAGGACAGGCTGAGGGAGCTGGGGTTGTTCAACCTGGAGAAGAGAAGGCTCTGGGGAGACCTAATAGCAGCCTTCTAGTACCTGAAGGGGGCTACAAGAAATCTGCAGAGGGACTGTTTCCAAAGGCCTGCAGTGATAGGGTGAGGGGTAATTGAGGAGAGAGAGAAGAGGAGATTTAGATTGGATGTTTGGAACAAGCTCTTTAGCTCTTTGGTGTTTGAGGCTTCATCCCTGTAGATATTCAAGGTCAGGCTAGACAAGGCTCTGGGCAACCTGATCTAGTGGAGGATGTCCCTGCTGACTGCAGAGGGGTTGGACTGGATGACCTTTGGAGGTCCCTTCCAACCCAAACCATTCTGTGATTCTACAATGAAAGATGTGAAAATGAAAATAGAATTCAAGTGGCTGAAATGCTGTTTTCAGAGGCAGCTGGCATTACAGTAACACCTAGATTCTGCATGGATGTCAAGAAGCTCCCTTTCACCAAAAGGCTTTTGTAATCCTTAAAGGAAAACAAAGTGCTGGTTAATCATCACAGTAGGCTCATCAGGAAAAAAATAGATACCTGCCATACTTGGTGCACAAGTAGCTGGCTGAGCAGTCCCAAAGGCACTCATGGAAACACAGCCAGGCAGCAGACTATGTGTAAATATAAAACCAGTCTCACACTGTTAAAGAAGTGACTGTAGGGACCAAGACAGAGCAACCGACTCTGCACAAGGAGCCTCACGACTGCTTACAGAACATGGCTTTGACAAATGGTGAGGGCAGTCCCTCTTTAGGCTTAGGAGGAGCCATGGAAGCTGCCATGAAAGCACTAAACCTCTGCAGGCAGAAGGCTGATTACATGCACACTTCTGATTCCTGCCCTTGCTGGAACTGGAGCAGCCAGATTTACACGACCAAGATGTGTCTCTGTGAGGAATGCACGCTCTCTGATGTGTCACTATGAGGATAGTTGGCCTGCCTTCCTCTTGCAACCACTTCAGCAAGCCTTGAATTCTGGTTTAACTATGTTTAATCCCTCTTGCTTCCTGAACAGAGAGGCTGAAATCATTCTCTGCAATTTTTAGGACAACCAAAAGCTGAGGCATGAAGAACTACAGGCAAAATAGCTGGGGTATGAAGAATTACAGGCAAAATAGCTGGGGTATGAAGAATTACAGGCAAAATAGCTGGGGTATGAAGAATTACAGGCAAAATAGCTGTGGTATGAAGAATTACAGGCAAAATAGCTGGGGCATGAAGAACTACAGGCAAAATAGCTGGGGTATGAAGAACTACAGGCAAAATAGCTGGGGTATGAAGAACTACAGGCAAAATACTACTCCTAACTTATGTTACTGGATCTTGCTATTGCAAATGAGATGTTACTATAGATTCTCAGAACATGCTGTAAAGCTCCACACATATGAGCAACAAGGATTTGAGACTTTAAAATGAGAATTGAGATTCCCCTTATGACATTCAAGAACTTGTGAAACTTTTCTTTAAATAAGAGAATGATGTTTAACGGACAGAGGTAACCACCATGCTACTGTGAATTCTTACAGCTATAGAATGGCCTCTCAGGGATGAGGGGGTTATATTTTCCAGAAGACAAAAACCAGCATAAAGAAGCATTTGGAAACAAAATATTTGGAAGCCAAACCTTGTTTCCACTCAAAAAATACATGACAGTGTCATCATAAGGGTCATAAGACAGTCATAGAATGGTTTGGGATGGAAGGGACCTCCAAAGGTCATCTAGCCCAACCTCACTCCCCGCAGTCAGGAGGGACATCTTCAACTAGATTAGGTTGTCCAGAGCCCTGTTGAGCCTGGATATGTGCCAGGAGATGCCTGTATCCCTGCTTCTGCCTGAAATTAGAGGTGCTGGCACAAACATTACACAAGGTAAGATAAAACACTTAAAAAATACCTGACAGAGCCCTTGTAATGCAAATCAGCAACCGATGAGGTTTCAGAAGAACTTTTCCTTTGAGCATGAAAAATTCTGGCTACCATTGAGTCAGTTGTTTGGCTACCATTGTCAGTTGTTTTCTTTCCTAAGTTTGTAATCCTGAACAGAGTCAGAGAAAAATGTAGACTATAGGAAGGACTGATCTTTCCAATGAGAGGAAGATTTACAATGTGATTCAGATGAGTCCATCCCTGGATGTGGAAGGGATGATGCCCTTACAGGCAATGGCTCAAGCTACTTGTATACTATAGAGAAGGAAACAGGCATCTCATCTTTTCAGACTGCACTTGGGCACCTCTTAGATGTGGAAGAAGTTTCTCCACTCCCTCCTTAAGCTGGGCCTTTCCCTTACTAAATCCTTCCTGACACTGCCCCCAACATTGGGGCTTGCCAGTATTCCAGGTAGGAAGTTCCATGGACTAATTATAAGCCCTTGTAAAAAGAGTTAAGAAAAAGGGTTGCATTGGGTTTAACTTTTTTTCCCCCTCTTAGTTTAATTAAGTATCCCTTTGTAAAGATATACTTTGGGACTTACTATTTCTATAGTTATGAGAGCCAGGATGTTGGGGCAGCAGGAACTGTGCCAGGTTTAATGCACACATGAGCCCTGATTCTGCAGTTATGCACCTACCTCATTTCATGCATCACTGTGAAGCACAATGGGCTCCAGCTAGGCACTGTGGACAATGGGCTTTGCTCCACAGGGATTATAACCTCCCAAGGAAACACTGCAAGGGATGAATACTATTGCAGGTGTCAGTGTCACTTTATCATGTATCACCCTGTCAGTGTCTGGCAGAAAATGACTGCAACTCCCTTCATGTGGGCAGACTGCTAGGTCCCTAAATGTGAATGGGGCATCACATGAATAAGGAATGCCATGGATGAAAGCAGAATTTGGATCACAGCCCAGAAGGCCAATGGCATCCTGGGCTGCATCAAAAGCAGCGTGGCCAGCAGGTCACAAGAGGTGATTCTGCCACTTGGCTCGGGTGAGACCTCACCTGGGGTACTGCAGCCAGCTCTGGAGCCCTCAACACAGGAAGGACATGGACCTGATGGAGAGGGTTCAGAGGAAGGAAATGAAAATCATCAGGGGTTGGAGCACCTCTGCTCTGAGGACAGGCTGAGGGAGCTGGGGGTGATCAGCAAGGAGAAGAGAAGGCTCTGAGGAGACCTAATAGCAGCCTGCCAGTACCTGAAGAGGGGCTACAAGAAGGCTGCAGAGGGACTGTTTACAAAGACCTGCAGGGATAGGATGAGGGACAGTGTCTTCTACTTAGAGAAGAGCAGATTTAGATTGGATGTCAGGAACAAGTTCTGCACAATGGAGGTGGTGGAACATGGGAACAGGTTGCCCAGGGAGGTGTTTGAGGGCCCATCCCTGAAGATATTCAAGGTAAGGCTCAACTGGACTCTGGGCAACCTGATCTATTGGAGGATGTTCCTGCTCACCTCAGGCAAGTTGGACTAGATGACCATTGGAGGTCTCTCTCAACACAACCATTCTATGACTCTCTTGTAGGCTCTTTTGGGTAGTAAGGTGAAAAGCTTTTTGAAAGTTAAAACCCAGTTATATTGGTAGGCTTTCTTTTATTCACAGCCCTGCAAAAGAGCTCTCCCTTTGTAGCAATGCTAAGATATTTCCAGTTTGTCTTGGCAGTGTTCTCATTTGAAACTTAAAAAGGCAAGGACTTTGCTCAATGCAAACAAATCATGATTTTACCTGGTTTTGCTAGATTTCCCGTGGTCCTTTTGGCAATTTCTTTTAATTGGAGTATTTGAAATGGTGTTTCTTTAGCTTTTCACAGCAAAACAATTTATAGTCATTTGAACAATGGTTCTGATGATTCATGGAATGTTTAAAATGGAGGAGAAATCATTGGAAAAAAAGGTCTAATTTGATGCCCCCTTCACCCTCCATGCTGAGGGAGAAGGAATAGCAAATAAAACTCTGCATGAAATCCCAGGCTCACAGGATGTTAGGGCTTGGAAGGGACCTCCAAAGATCTTCCAGTCCAACCCCCCTGCCAGAGCAGGAGCAGAGAATCCAGCACAGGGCACACAGGAACACATCCAGACAGGGCTGGAAAGGCTCCAGAGAAGGAGACTCCACAACCTCTCTGGGCAGCCTGTTCCAATGCTCTGTGACCCTTACAGTGAAGAAGTTCCTCCTCATGTTGAGGTGGAGCTTCCTGTGCTGCAGTTTCTATCCACTGCCCCTTGTCCTATCACAGGATGCAAGTGAGCAGAGCCTGTCCCCTCCCTCTTGACCCCCAGCCCTCAGATATTTATAAACATTTATTAGATCCCCACTCAGTCTTCTCCAAACTAAACAGCCCCAGGGCTCTCAGCCTCTCCTCATCAGGCAGTGCTCCAATCCCTCAATGGTTCTTGTAGCCCTCTGTTGGACTCCCTCCAGCAGATCCCTATCCCTCTTGAACTGGGAAGCCCAGACCCGGACGCAGTACTCCAGGTGTGGTCTCATCAGGGCAGAGTAGAGGGGAAGGAGAACCTCCCTGGATCTGCTGGCCACACTCCTCTCCATGCACCCCAGGACCCCATTGGCCTTCTTGGCCTCAAATCTGTAAGCAGAAATCCATTGTACACAACCATAGTCCATGTCTGAGAGCAGACAACACAGCCTTCTAGCCCCTTCATACTGCAGTTTTACAGGATACAGGAGGGTTCATACAAATCTTGTCCAAAAAACCCCTACTGCTCACCTAAAACCTTTCTATCCCTGCAGCTGCTCAACCACCTTGTTTACTGTTTGATTCCCCTGGAAACCAGCAGAGACCAAGACACTCTCTTACCTGTACATCTGTTTTGAAGCTTATCTCACATGTCAGAGGGCAAAATTTATGGGTAACTGCTACTCCACTTCAGTCTTGAAGCTATGGCATCAAGGCAAAAATATCTGCACATGAATCAGATTTCCAGGTATCCATTTCAAGAAGTTGTTCCTTAGACATGGTGCCAACTGGATTACCACTGCCAGTAACACTGCACCCAGGATTAAGTGTTTTAAGGCTTTGTCAATAAATCATCTTCATGGCCCTGCTAGAAACCTGCTATTGGTCTTGTAGGACTTCATTCCAGTAGTCAACTGTTGAAACTCTCTTTCCCTCTTGGTCTGCTCCACAGTCTCAAGTTGTGCCAGGGCAGGTATAGGCTGGATGTTAGGAGGAAGTTCTTCACAGAGAGAGAGATCTGCCATTGGGATGTGCTGCCCAGGGAGGTGGTGGAGTCACTGTCCCTGGAGATGTTCAAGAGAAGCCTGGATGAGGCACTTGGTGCCATGGTCTGGTTGATTGGATAGGGCTGGGTGATAGGTTGGACTGGATGAGCTTGGAGGTCTCTTCCAACCTGGTTGATTATATGACTTGAATTCTCTGGTGGCTAGAGAGGAGAAAGCTTTTTAGTGTTCTTATCAGTGGATCTGCTTGGAAGGTCTTGCTCTCTGTCTCTTAATAGTCCTTTAGGTCTTGAAACCTTCAGTATTGTAATATCCTTGTGGAGTTTGATGGAAATTGGCCACTGGGCTGCAAGCTCAGGGGGAGGATTGATTGGTCTGTGTAGACAACATCAGTGTGTAGGT
This sequence comes from Indicator maculatus, assembly GCA_013399975.1. NCBI lineage: Eukaryota > Metazoa > Chordata > Aves > Piciformes > Indicatoridae > Indicator > Indicator maculatus. The sequence goes on from VXBD01009537.1 coordinate 94,166, forward strand.
TCTGACAAACAACTGAGAAGCCCATTATTATACTTAAATGGACATTCATTTCAGCTTGCTTGCTTACAGAAATATCAGGACTGACAAATTGCATTCCTCTTGGTGAAAGACAGGTAGTCAAACCTGTTTGTCAGTGCTGCTAATTTGGCAACAACAAGACTTCCAGAGCCATCTTTTCTCATGGGAATCCATTATAATAGAATGGATTAGGTTGGAAGGGATCTCAGAGATCATCTACTTCAACCTCCCCACCATGGGCAGGGACACCTCTCAACTAGACTCAGCTGCTCAAGGCCTCATCCAGCCTGACCTTGAACACCCCCAGGAAGAAGGCAGCCACAAACTCCCTGTGCAGCCTATTCCAGAGTTTCACCACCTTCCTAGTGAAGAATTTCTTCGTCAGCTCCCATCTAACTCTGCTCTCCCTCAGCTTCAAACCATTCCCCCTTGACCTGTCTCTAGACACCCTTAGGAAAGTCCCTCTGCAGCCTTCCTGTAGGATCCCTTCAGGTACTGAAAGGCAGCTCTAAGGTCCTCCCAGAGTCTTCTCTTCTCCAGGCTGAACACCCCCAGCTCCCTCAGCCTATCCTCCTAGCAGAGGTGTTCCAGCCCTTGGATCATCTTTGTGGCCTCCTCTGGACTTGCTCCAACAGCTCTGTGTCCTTCTTCTGCTGGGGACACCAGAACTGGAGGCACCATTCGAGGTGGGGGTCTCACAAGAGCAGAGTTAGGGGGGAAAATCCCCTCTTTTCCAATAGCAGTGCTGGGAATTAGCAAAATTTCCAGTACCACAGAGATGGTATGCACTTCCAGAGTGAGAAAACCCATGTGAACATGACCTTTCCCTCAGTTTCTTCAGGAATAACCCTCTCTGGCTTCATGTATACAACTGAAGGAAGCACAATCAGCTCAAACCCACTCCTTCCTCTTCGTACATCCAGTTTTCCAGATCATTAAATGAAATGTAAATTCTGTCATTTAGAACAGAAAATCCTGGCAGGGGCTGGGGTATCGATTTTCTCCAAGCTGCGTGCTCTGAAGAAGGAATGTGGGGATCCTTGTCATCATTCCATGCTAAGGCAGAGTTTTCAAAAAGTCTTGGAGGAAGCTGATGTGTCTGAGCACACAGATTCTCAAGTTCTTTCTGGATGTCATCCCACATGCAGGTCAGTGATTTCACATGACCCCAGCTGTTAGGATAAATAGCAGAAGAGGCTGAAGTCGTCAGATACAACCCAGCTCCTCACTGCTGTGATTTTCCTTGGCCCTTACAGCACCCAGGCTGTAACCAAGCACTCCTGGTTTATGCAGAGGAGCAAAAGGAAGAGGTGATCCAGAGTTTTCAGACTGTATGTTCACCACCCCCTCAGAAAATAAATACATGAAGTAAAATAATCAGGAATCAGAGAAGACATTTTTTACTGGCAAAAAACTTGAGATTTTGATCTATTTCAAGTTGATATCTCATGGAAACAAACTAATGAAGAACATCTTGAGTTCATATTCTGCTCTGGTAAGACCTCACCTGAGTGCTGCAGCCAGGTCTGGAGCCCTCAACACAGGAAGGACATGGACCTGATGGAATGGGTCCAGAAGAGGGCCATGAAAATGATCAGGGGGTTGGAGCACCTCTGCTATGAGAACAGGCTGGGAGGAGCTGGGGTTGTTCAGCCTGGAGAAGAGAAGGCTCTGGGAAGATCTAATAGCAGCCTGCCAGTACCTGAAGTGGGCTACAAGAAGGCTGCAGAGGCACTGTTTACAAAGACCTGTGGGGATAGGATGAGGGGCAATGGTTTGAAATTAGAGAAGAGGAGATTTAGCTTGGATGTTAGGAATAAGTTCTGCACCATGAGGGTGGTGGAACACTGGAACAGCTTGCCCAGGGAGGTGTTTGAGGCCTCATCCCTGTAGATGTTTAAGGTTAGGCTTGACAAGGCTCTGAGCAACCTGATCTAGTGGAGGATGTCCCTGCTGACTGCAGGGTGGTCAGACTGGATGACCTTTGGAAGTCCCTTCCAACCCAACCCACTCTGTGGTTCTATGATAAATAGCTATCAGCATAAATTAATCATACAATGTATCCATCCTGTGCCTAACTTAGTTAAGAACCTGGAGATGTAGGACTTTACATTTCCCTTGGGTAGTTTAAAGGCTGTATAAGAAGCCTCAGCTCCCAAAGCAGGTCCCTGTTGTAGACATTTCAAGTGTCAGAAGATGATCCCTCAGTCTTTAATGACATTTTAATGCACAAATTCCTTTATTTAAAAAAATTAATAAACTTTTGGCATTCTTAAAGATGATTTGCCCTAATTTTTCCTCTGACCTACCAGCAATGTCACAGACAATTCAAGCATGCAGGAAGACTACTGTGGATTTGTCAAGGTATGTCAAGTCAGACAAGTATTCAGAACAAGGACATCATTCCTTCCATGTCAAAATATCAAATGGCCTCTTGGTGTGATCATTTCTGATACTTCAGAAAGTATAGTCATAAAATGTTTTCTGGGATGTAAACTAACATCAAACTGTTTTTACCAGCTTTTAAGTTTTAGTCCTAAAAGGAGATTGCTGCAAGTGTGGTTCTGATGCCTGAGGGCCTGTGCACAGCACAAGGTATCTGCTCATGCAGGTGGAACAACAAGCAGCAGCTTCCAAAATGAGACCACAGAAGGGATCTCACTGTTCTCAGGTTGTGGCTCAGGAGATTCCTTCATCACTCCAAGTCTGGAGGTTTGTACAGAAGCCAAGGGGTGTGTTGTGGAAATACTCTGGGCACAGGCCACCACATTGGCAAAGGATAAAACTGCAACCACCTGAAATGTGAAGTTTCAAACTCACCATTTGCCTTGATTTTGGGGTATTGATGCTTTCAAGGGCTCGTCCACCCTTTTGGTGCATCATCCTATGTACAAATATTTGCCTAGTGCTTGGAAATTCCTAGGAATTTCAAGTGACCTGCTCTGGTAAGTGACAGCATGTTCAGAATGTCAAAGTGCAAATAATTGTTCTTACATAACAGGGGAGGGATCTAGGAAACTGCTAGGAGTATGTCAAACATTACATTTGAAGGTGTTGTACAATTTGATAAGCCACTTCAAGGACAACAGGAGCTGTGCAAACACACAGGTCCCATGCTCCATCTCAAACACGAGGAAAAATGATTAGAGGCCAATAAACAGAGAAGTTAAGACTATTTATTTGCTTTTTACAAATTCTCACATTAGCTGTTGTGTGTATCCAGGCTTTATTTAGGAGGAAGAATCAGCTCCTGCATGCTAACGATATTCCTTCAGGCTCTTCTTTTTATCTCCAGAACCTGGAGTTCCTTACAGTTCACTCTTCATTAGCAAACTTGTCCTTGCCTCACTGCTTGTTCCTCCTGCAGAGCTTCATGAAAGATGTGATTCTTTGGCAGTAAAGGGACACTGAGATATCAAACCTGTTTGAAACTCTTGTTCCTTGTAGTTACCTAAAGCATTTGAAGGGTGGAGGACGCAGAAGGAAAGTGCTGATTCTTGGTTCAAGAGACAGCTTAAAGTATTTTTTTCCACAAACAGCTTATTGTTTTTATTGAGTTAATGAGGCCAGCTTTTACTGCAGAGATCTTTAGCAGAAGCCTCATGAACCAAACTTTTCCCTTATTCATCATCACTTTATCCATCAGCCTTGAAGTGTATTCTTTAAAGGATTTTCTTCTCAGCAAGTGAAAAGATAAAATGATCAGAAGTTTATGGTGCTAGCCTGGGACTTCAGAAACTGCTTTATCATTTCAGACAGGTCTTTTGTGCAACCTAAGGTAAATTTCTTCCTGTGCCTCCATTGTGGTTATAAAATAGCATTTCCTGATCTCAGAGGGGTATCAGGGATGCATCTATGGAGGTGCTCCCACACGATGGAAGGTGAAGGCAAGACACACAGCAAGTAATAAAGTTTTAATGCTGTTGCTAAGAAGCATTCAATCTTTTCAAACTTGAGATTATGTGAATTAATATCAAGACACAATAAACTGGAGGGTACCCTACACCCTACCTCTCACCAGCCTGGTGAGATGAAGGACCTGCACTTCCTCTGATGTCCTCCATGGTTTTCCCCACACACCACCCATTTCAAAATGCCCCAGTCCTGCCCTGCCAGCAGTTATTCCCTCACTTTCTTCACTATGCCTTCAGTGGAACACTGGAAGACCACCCCTGTCCCTGTGGGAGAGCTGTCCTCCCTTTTTCATGGATGAAAAGCTGGACATGGGCTAGCAATGTGCTCTCAGATGGCCACCTGCACTCTGGGCTGGATTGAAAGCAGCTTGGCCAGCAGGTTGAGGGAGGTGATTCTTCCTCTCTGCTCTCCTGAGACCCCACTTGCAGTGCTGTGTCCAGCTACGGAGTCCTCAGCACGGGAAAGACATGGACCTGTTGGAGCAGGTCCAGAGGAGGACACAAAACGATCTGGAAAACCTCTGCGGTGAGGAAAGGTTGAGGGTTCAGCCTGGAGAAGGCTCCAGGGAGACTTCATTGCAGCTTTCCAGTACTTGAAGGGAGCCTCTAAGAAAGATAGGGACAACGTTTTCAGCAGGGTCTGTTGTGAAAGGAAAAGGGGTAATAGTTTTAAACTGAAAGAGGGAGATTCAGACTACACATAAGGAAAAAATTTTGCACTGAAGGTGGTGAAACACTGGCACGGTTGCCTAGAGGGGTGGTAGAAGCCCCATCTCTGGAGGCACTGAGGGTGAGGTTATCTGGGGCTTGGAGCAACCTGAGGTAGTTGCAGATGTCCTTGCTGACGGCAGGCGGGTTGGGCTAGAACCGTAGCATTGTTTCGGTTGCAAGAGACGCGGTCCCAAGCGTTAACATAGCCCTGCCAAGTCCACCACTAAACCACGTCACCTGGTGCCACGTGTACAAATCTCTTCTTTCCAGAGACGACGACTTCCCCGGGCAGCCTGCTCCAGCGCTGCACAATCGTTTAGGTGAAGAAACAACTTAAACACGCCCTGGTGCGACTTGTGGCTCTTTCCTCATGTCCTGTCGCTTGTTACCCGGAGGAAGAGACCGACCCCCAGCCTCCTCTGGAGCTGTAGAGAGTGAGGAGATCTCTGCTCAGCCTCCTTTTCTCCAGGCTATAAGCAACGGCAGTTCCCTCAGCTGCTCCTCACGACCCTTGTGCTCTAGACCCTTCACCAAGGGTTCACTGGGCCGTCTTTGGACTCGCTCCAGCTCCCTAAGCGTCTGCTAAACTCCCTTCCAGCCCATGCCAAGACTCTCCCCCCGGGCTCCACGCAGCGTGACGTCACAGCGCCGCTCCCCGCTCGGAGNCGGGAGGGGGCTCGGCCGGCGAGGGGCGGTGGCGGGGGGTGAGGGTCCGTTGGCCCCGCGGGATCCCCCGTCGCTGTGGTTACCAGAGAGGGGTCGTGTGTGACGCGCTGAGCCGCCCCTCTGCTTGCTCCCGCCCGGTTGCCAGGCAGTCTTCGGCCGGTGTCACCGCCCTGGCCGCGGTGTGAGCGGCGGCACGGCGATGGGCTCCGCCAGCTTCCCCAGGAAGTTCACCCCGGGCCGCTGAACCCGCCCGAAGCGCCCAGAGGCTCCAGCCGCTTCGTCTCCCCGGGGAGAAGAGAGGGAGGGGCAGGGCAGGGCCGGGCGCCTCTGCGAGCAGCATGGACCAGAGCGTCGTGGATCACCCGGTGACCCTCATCATCAAGGCCCCCAACCAGAAGTACACCGACCAGACCATTAACTGCTTTCTGGAATGGACTGTGGGCAAGCTAAAGTCTCACCTCTCTAAAGTCTACCCCAGTAAGCCGGTGAGTTGTGGGCCAACCCTTTTCGCCTCCTCTTATCGGTAAGATTGGTACTGCAGTAACTTGAGGACAGTTGGCCAAGACCTTCCTTAAGTGCTCTGCAGGATAAATAAAGAGTTCTGCTGCCGAAGAGTTGGTTTCAGGGGCACTGGCTGTATAAACAGCTGCTCTTTGTAATGCTTTGAGAAGATCACTCTGAGCATCCTCTGAGGTGGTGTCACTGAAGACACTTAGTAACACTTCACTTAACTTCTGTAGGAACTGGAATTTAGGTATCTCTGTTAACTGAATTTCTGTAAAGGTAAGAATTCTGTCAGAGTCGTTACAGCTCAAGCAATATAGATGAAGTTACCATTACCCAGTGAATTATCTGAGGTGTGGAGCAGATATTTATTCATAGGATTTGAAACATGCAACTGAACAACCTTAAGAATTACCTTTTTTTTTTTCTTTCCTTTTCTGTTTTTCTTCTTAGAAAAGCCGTTTTTGGAGATTGTGATGAAAAGTCTACTCTCAGATGTTCTACAAACTTAACATGACATTTGTGGATGCACCTTTAAGCTTGATACAAGGACCTGTAGCCTTTTTTTGATTTTGTGATGAAAATGTAGTGTATTTGTTAATCCCTTTTAAGCTCTACATTTGCAATTAGACAGAGACTATGAAAGGCAGCTAATAATGGAAAGATCATGATGTAACTCTTGAGAATGGCAGTTGGATATTTGAATGTTCCAGAAAAGGAATGTGTCCAGGTTCTCCTTCCCCTCTATTCTGCCCCACCTGAAATACTGCATTCAGTTCTGGGCTCCCCAGTTCAGGAGGGACAGGGATCTGCTTGAGAGATTTCAAGGGAGGGCTCCAAGGATGCTGAAGGGACTGGAGCACTGCCTGATCAGGATAGGCTGCAAGACTTGGGGCTGTTCAGTGCGGAGAGGAGAAGGCTGAGAGTGGATCTGATCAATGTCTATCTGAGGGCTGGGGGTCAGGAAGGAAGGGACAGGGACAGCCTCTGCTGAGTTGCACCCTGTGATAGGACAAGGGGCAGTGGTTGGAAACTACAGCACAGGAGGTTCCACCTTAACATGAGGAATAACTTCTTTACTGTAAGGGTCATAGAGCACTGGAACAGGCTGCCCAGAGAGGTTGTGGAGTCTCCTTCTCTGGAGACTTCCCAGCCCCATCTGGATGTGTTCCTGTGTGACCTGTGATGGATTCTCTGATCCTGCTCTGGCAGGGGGGTGGACTGAAAGATCTCCAGAGGTCCCTTCCACCCCCTGATATCCTGTGACTTTTCCTCCACACTGCAGCAGCATGTGGCACCTAGACCTTGCTGTAGAAAGCATCATACAAAGGTTCCATTTAGATTGTAGATTAGTATGCACCTAGTTCAGAGGAAGAATTATTGGCTTTGTGGATTTTTATTTCTTTTTTTTAAGTGAAGGGAAGGTAAACCAATAGTTTTATGTCTCAAAGGGGTTTTCTGCCTTTTGGAGAAAGAAGAAGAAGAAAAAGCCATAAAAAACTTAGGGTGTGTCCCTGGTACCTTCAGATCTGTTAAGCAGTGTTTGAGAGTGTGTGGATTTAGTTGATCCTGCCAGTAATTCTCTGCTGAGAGAGCCTATCTGCAGTGAAAGAAACAAAAACATTACTTCAGCTGGTTGTGGCTTCTTCTTCCTCATTAGAATGTCCTCCTCTGACGTATTTGTGTTAAACTCAGGTTTTCTGACTCATCCTGTGATCTCGCTACATTTGGCTTCTAAGAGGAAACCTTAATGAAGAAGAGGTTTTTCTCTTGCATTGTAGGTTTTAGCTAGTAGTATAATGTAAAATTTAAGTTTTCTGGAACATCTTTCTTCTGTTGAAATTGAGTCCTCAATGTGCCTTCTGCTATACTAAACAACTAGTTGAGAATCCCCAAAATTGTTCTGGATTAAGGCATGGAGAGGTGGTGGTTTTTCTTTTTTTTTTTTTTTTTAGTGAAAGTTATCTCAGTAATCCCCATTTAATTTAAATTTACTGGTTTTGCAATTAAAATAATAACTGAACTCTGTCTTATACAACCTTTAATTTGAAAGTGCTGATGTGGGAGGGGAGAAGGACATTTAGTAGGATGTCTCCTGCCCGTAGTAAAATCAAAAACTGTATTTTTGGCTTGCTAGGCTCTTTATGGTGAGTGTTACTACCTTTTTTGGTTTGTTTTATTTTGGTTTTAATTTGTTTAAATCTTTGTGCTTTTAGGAGCTTTGCTCACAGAATGGTAGGGTTTGAAAGGGACCTCTGGACATGATCTAGTCCAACAGCCCTGCTAAAGCAGCTTTACCTAGAGCAGGTTGCCCAGGAACATGTCCACATGGGTTTTGAAAGTCTCCAGAGGAGGGAGACTCCACAACCTCACTGGGCAGCCTGTTCCAGGGCTCTGTTGCCCTCAGAAGAAAGAAATTTCATCTTATGTTTGGGTGGAACTTCACATGTTCCAGCTTGTACCCATTGTCTCTTGTCCTATCTCTGGGTGCCACTGACAAGAGTCTGGCTGCATCCTCTTGACAACCCAGTGTTTGGATGTTGATAAGCATTGGTTAGATTCCATCTCAGTCTCACCTTCTGCAGGCTAACTAGCCACACACCTCTCAGCCTTTCATCCTCAGGGAGATGCTCTAGTCCCCTCATTGACTTTGTAGTCCTCTGTTGGACTCTCTCTGGTAGTTCCTTCTCTCTTTTAAACTGGGAGACCAGAGCTGGACACAGTACCCCAGATGTGGCCTCACTGGGGCAGAGTAGAAGGGGAGGAGAAACTCCCTTGACCTGCTGGTAAACACTCTTCTTAATGCAGCCCAGGATAACATTTGCCTTCCTGGCCACAAGAGCACATTGCTGGCTCATGGTTAACTTGTTCACCAGGGCTCCAAGGTCCTTCTCTGCAGAGCTCCTTTCCAGAAGGTCAACCCCTAACCTGCACTGGTGCATGGAATTATTCCTTCCTAGGTGCTAGGACTCTACACTTGCCCTTGCTGAACTTCATAGGTTCCTCTCTGCCTACCTCTCCAGCCTGTCCAGGTTTTCCCTCTTTTAAAAAAACCCTAAACCATATCAGTAGCCAAAGCTTGTTGATCAGATTTCTTCATTCCCTGAGTGTGACAGGTCCTGGAAATAACTTCTGTTACAATGCTATTTTAAGAGTGCAGGAGTACATCAGAACACAGATGCTCTGCAAGGTATTGGAGTGTTCTTGAGGTTAAGGATGTAAAATAGAAATCAGTTGCTCTCACTGCTATACATAGGCTTTCAAAGTTTCCCTTGTGCCTCATTCCAACTTTCATTACCATACCTCATAAGGTAACTGTCATGAAACTTACAGTTTATTAAGAGTATATCTTATGATAATGAGGTGGCTAAAACAGCCAAATGAGAAGTTAGGCCTTGAGGCCTGTGAATTTTTTTCCCCCTTAATTAATTTGTGTAAACAACTAAATATGTAAATTCCAAGTACATAGGCAGATTTAGATTGGTTTAATCATCATTAAAGTTGAGATATTTAGTGAAGTCATTGAATAAGCTAAATGGGTTTACAACTGTATTAAATTGGTTTATGATAAGGTTCATAGCCATCAATGTTTGTTTCTCTTTTTTTTACCCCTGACTGGGCCAGTTTTTCATAGCTAGAGTACTGCAGTTAAATTATCCCTAAATCAAGTCCTTATTTTAGAAAACTTGGGAAAATCAACCTGTATGTATCAGTCTGGCAGATCTTAGCATTTGATTGCACCCCCAAACATCAATTTAAAACTGCTGTTCCTCATTTCCTGTAGTGCCTGTCATCTAGCATATACTTTGCCCACACTTCTAGCCACTTGTGGTGGTTTGCAGTTTTATTTTCTATGGAAGAATGGGAGAGAGGTCGAGTGACCAAAAATAGTGAATGTCTTGTAGCTGGAACAGGATAGCTCTGAGGTTGGCTCTGTTTCTAAAGGAAGTTGTGCTGCATTAGCTTAGGTTTGGTGATTTTGGTAATGTGCTGGGCATGGCTTGGACTAAGCATTGTAGAAGGAGTTTTGCTTGAAAACCAGAAGAAAAATAAATAGCTCTTGAATTGTTCATTTTAGCTATGTGCCTTTTGGATTATGATCTGAAAACTGACTTCCAGCTCGCTCTAAACTTTAGGCTCTAGCTTTAGTTTATCTGATCCTATGTGCTTGCTTTGGAAAATGAGGACAATCTGATTATTTTATTTTTTTTTTTTCCCAAGTGTTTTTCCATCACAGTTCAGTGTTTGGGCTAGCAGTGGGCATGCTGTTCCTTGAAGCAGGAGGTGTGATAGCAAACCTCCTTTGGCAGAGGATGAGTTGAATGCCTTTCCTATTTACTTTGGCATGCATGGGAATGGCTGTGTTTTTACATTTATCACTTCTTCCATCTGCATTAAAAAAACCCCAACATTTCAGAATTCCAGGATGGCTTTCACCCTGAGAATTGAAAGTGATACTTCTGTAGTGTAGAGTTAGGTGTTTAAGTTACATAGGAAGGAGTATGGAGTTTTAAGGCTTCATCTTTTCCCCATTAATGTCAGTAGCTTAGTGTAATTAACAGTGCTCTGTGTGTGTAACCTTTTCTTTTGTGGTTTTGCAGGGAGCTGAAACATGTTACTCACGGCAAAGTAGCAGTCAGCTTTGAGCAGTCATTGTAGTCTAGCAGTTTCTTGTCTGTAATCATATTAAAAATAATTTGAGCTGCTGGTATCATGCTTGAGAAGATAATTACATGGGGTTAAGGGGAGGCTGATGTGTAAGGTACTGCAGAGAAGAACCTGAAGTTGGCCATGTAGAAAACTGTATTAGGTGTGGGACAGGCAAAACAGGACTCCACTGCCGTGTTGGGTGGTGATACAAACATCTGGAGTTTGGGGTTTTGCTTGTTTGAGCTGCTTATCTATTCTAGTTATCTCCAGATAATTGATCTCAGGACCCAGAGAATAAGGTTTCTGAGACTTTTCTTCTGGCTCCACTGGCCATTCTAAAGCACCAAGTTTTTCATTTACAGGAAAGCTTTCAGATGCATTTCTAGCTGCATGCTGCAAACTCTGTTTTTTCTAAGGCTTTTCCTGAGTAGAAAATGCAAGTAAGCTTGCATTCTGTTAGCAGCCTGTTCCTGCTTGAAAGGAGCAAGCAGAATGGTGTAACTCAAAAGAACTTGGTCTGACATCAGAGACAGGCAGTTTTGTGTTGTTGTTTTAAATGAAAATAGAAACAGTACAGCATTGATGTTGAACTCACTGTAGTGCTCTCTGAATTTAAGCTGCAAATAACTAGTTCCCTGTGTAGAACATAGAAAGTGGCTCTTCAGTAGAGGTGATAAACTGTTCAGTACTCTATGTGACATGTTTTGCACTCATTTTTTTACAGACCTGTATTTAATCATGAATGGTTAGTATGAATTTAGAAAAAACAAAGCAAAAGCTTTTCAGGGTTAATGAGTACCTTTTGTAACTAGTTGCTTAGAGTATCTAATGTTTCTTTTTTTCTAGTGAAATGACCAGATTTTTTTTTCAGCAGCTCTTCTACATTCTGCTAAGTTATTTGGGATCTGTAAAAGGCTATTGCAAGAAAAAAACAATCTTCAAACTACTTTGAAAGCTTTCTCTTAGTCTATTTGTGTCTTCGTATTCATGTGGATAAGACGGCAGAGTGACAACTGAAGCTGGGAGAGAAAGAGGAGATGTTGTAAGATGAGCTGTTTGCATGATAGGGAAATTCTTCAAATATTTCATGCTGATAATGTGTGCCTGTTCCACTGATGTGAGGCTAGATTTCTTCATTTAGCATTTGCTTATGCTAGTGTTCTCTTTCAAGTGGTAAACACTATGACTTTAGGAGGCAGGTACGAGTTGAGCTGAATTGATGTAGCAGTTGGATTCTCCTTGAAATCCTTTCAATAGGAGTGAATGTGCAAGAGGTTTTTAAAATAATTAAAAAGGAAGATAAAAAAGGAAAGGAAAAGAAGGGGGGGAAGGAGAGGGAGGGTGTGGGAGGGGAAAAAGAGGGAAGGAGAGGGGGTGGAAAAAAGGAGAGGGGGGAAGAGCTCCTTATGCAGAGTTACATCATGTTGGTGACCAACTAGTGCTAGAACTATTAAAAACTTTCTGACAGGGTAAGCTGAGTTGAGTGGGGCTGGGATTTTTGTTTGTTTTGTTTAACCATTGCTTTAGTGTTCTGCACATCTTCCTCTAGATAGGTACTCCAAATAGTTTCCTTTTAACAAGCATGCAGTTAGTATCTTTTTCTGTGAAGAACAGTGAGAAGGTTTTTTGGTGGGTTTTTTTTTGTTGTTGTTTTTGTTGTTTGTAAATAAATTATATGGTATCCATAAAGTAATTGAAAGATCCATGTTTGCATTACAGAAGTATTTTCAAGTGTAGAAATGTAAGAACAGGCAAAGAAAGCTTACCAAAGTTTGAAGGCTACCTTAAAAAATAAACCTTTTAGTGGTTCATGCTTGCTAATGCTTTCCTTCTTGTTTCCTCTGGTGAACATTTGGGGTCTTTTTGGGAGGAAGGGGGGTAGGGGAGGTGTTTGAGATGGGTGCAGGGACTGATAAGTGAATTTCTTTGTCAATAAAGATAGAAAATTTATGTCCTTCTTCTGCATATTTAAATATCATTCCATCGTTCTACTATTTTTAGGTTTGGGTTTGTTTGTTTTCTTTGCCCTGGCCTCTTCTCCATGTGCTTTTTTCAGCAAGTGCCAAGCAATGTGAGCAGGATAAAGAGCAAATCTTTGAAAGAAAGGAATTTTTGAATAAACCTGGCAGTTTTCTTGAGCAGCCTTTAGGTGGTGTCAATTATTACAGCACCTTCACCCAGTGTGTAGCAGCAGAATTCTTTTTCAGAATGAATTTGCACAGTGGACTTTTGAAGGCTATAAAATGTTTTTAAGGCTGTCTGTTGGTGGTTGGAATTGTAAGGGATTTTCTCATCTGCAAATGTTATCTCCAGCTGTATATCTGTACAGCAGGGAAAAGCTAAATTCCTTTCTTTGTCCCATCTCCTAGTCAACAAAGGATCAGAGACTGGTGTATTCTGGCAGACTGCTTCCTGATCATCTCCAGCTGAAAGATGTTCTCAGAAAAGTAAGCTTTATATCAACACCATATAATATTTGACCAAAATTCCTTTTTTGGGAAATAGGAAATTTAGATTTATGTCATTCAGCTTCAAGTTTTCATTGTTGTGTTGAGATGTAACCATAAAATGTTGATACATTCTGGCAAGTGTGTGTAGGATTACTATACTTGTGGATTGAGGCATGTTTCCAGTTGGTGGGAGAGCAAATGGGCTATGTAATTCCCAGACAAGTGATATGTAGAGTCACTTCTCTGGACAGTTCCCACTATGCCATAAGTGGAATCATGTAACAGATTTGTGTTGGCTTGGGACATCATTTCTTTTACACACTTAAATCCAAGAACTTAGATTACAAATGGCACTTGGCTAAGCAAATCAAGGTAGGATATTTATATGCCAACCCAGAATTTTCAATTCCTCCATAGTTTTTGCTAGGAAAGCTATTTGTTGTCCTGGTTGTATTCATAGAGTTGTAGAATGTTTTGAGTTGGAAAGGATCTTAAAAGCTCGTTTAGTCCTCTGCAGTGAGTAGGGACATAATCAACTGGATCAGCCCTGTCCAATCTGACCTGAAGTGATCACAGGGATGTGGCTTCTGGGCAACCTGTGCAGTGTTTCACCACTCTCAGTGTAAAAAAGTTTCTTTCTTAGATCTTCCCTATATTTACCAGCTATTAACTGTTCCTGATGATGTCTGAAAGTTCCTTGGTTATTGCATTTTTTTCCCCCTTTGATTCTGCTGATTCATCTTGGAAAAAATAATTTTACTAATTTAACTTTGGAATCTTCAGTCAATGTTTAAATTAAATCCAAGTCCCAAATGCAGATGACATCTCTTGTAGGAAATCTTGAAATACATGCGCTTGGTTATCAAAATAGTTCAGATAGTTGAGATTGATGCTACTAAATAAAAGGGACTTCAAGTGTGTAAAGTTCTTAAAAATGCCTAGAATAAGGTGGTTAATTAAGGGCAGGTGATCAAGAACTTTTGTTTCAGTTTTGGTGGTACCAAAAGTAATGCATTGGGTAATTTTTCAACTCATTAAACCAGATCAGGATGCCTCAGTAACTAGTTGGAAAATACTTTAGCTCATTAAACAACAAAGCAGGATTTTGTCTTAGGAAATAAGCAAATCCTGTCATAGGGTACCTGGGTCTTGGTAATGATACTTGTTGAGATAAAAATGAAGTTACAGGCTGCAAGAGTGGGTGGGTTGCATTTTAATGGTTAGAGCAAAGTCTCTAAAGGAGGGGGTTTAGTGAAAATGGGCAACCCCACTGCAGTATGGTATGGAGAAACCAGTGCAGGGGAATCTTGAGTATTGCTTGAGCAGAGACACACTGGTGTTACTTTATAGTATTAGTTCTGACACAGATTTATTCCTTTGGGTTTAACTGCTTACCAAAATATTTACTGTGTCTAGGTTCACTAGCAAACTGGAGCTGGAATATTGCCAGCCATCATTATGTCCTGTACCACTTAAAAGTTCGTTAAAATAACTTACCTCAAAGCTTAGTTTTGCTTTTTGAGGACAAAATGAAGTCTGCTTAGAGCAGAATGGTTTTAAGAAGCAGCAATTTCAAGCCATGCTTGTGTGCTAGAGGAGAAATTCTGCTGACTGATGTCTTCATTGTACAGGGATAATATCTGACTTCAGAGGCATTTTAGTAGCTATAGGCCTTAGTTATTTAAGTTTAATGACTTTAGAAATATACTCATCATGCTTTGCACAAAGTTATAAACTTGGTGTTTGGAAGAAGAGGAGTTCTCTTGTGTTCAAGTTTTTAGGAGCTTTTGGAAGAAAAGGCAGGATTATTTTTCAACTCAATCTCATTCTCTGCCATGTTCTCCTGACTTGATTAGCTATAGATTTTTAATATTATTTGAGAATTTACTGAATCTCTCAGTTTAGCTTTAATGGTACTTGCTCTTTGGTACTAAGCAGTGTCATTTCACTGATAGGAAATACCTGGAGGCTGGAAGTTGTGGCACTCTTCAAGCATAGTGCTGCCCAACACAAATATAAATAGAAATATATTACAATAAACTATCACACTTGAATAAAGCTTTACACTCTTAAGCTTGCAAGCTGTATGCCCAGCTTCCTTTGCCTTTCTGAGTGGCATGAGGTTCTTCTCAAGAGAGAAGGTTAAAGGCTTTTGATGTGGTCAGAATGCTGATGACTGCATTCAGTGCTCTCTGATCATTGCTCACTACCCCTGACTGGTAAGAAGTTGCCCCTCATGGAACAGTGAGTGGTTAGCAACTGGTCTGTGCAGAGGAGTTGAATATGGATAGGCTATGCTACCAGTAATGCATGGTGCTGTATAAAAGCAATTACCAAATTTTCTTTTTTCCTAGTGATTAAAACATGAAACTGAGTAAATGTGTATGGTGGTTTTGTTGTTTGGGTTTGGTTTTTAATAGTTTTAAGGGAAAAAAACCCAACCTTCAAACCTACTATATCCAAATGCCATCTTGTTAAAAACTGCACCACACTGGTTTCAGAAGAGGAGAGATTCTGGTTTGGTTTTTTATTGCTTTTCTTGATTAAAATGTGGCTATTGAGGGTGCCATTTAAATACCCAGTCAAAACTGTCCCTGGTGCTTCAGGCATGCTAGTGTAATGAGGTGTTTTCATTTGACACAGTGAAGTAGCTTCAGATTGAAGTTATGCCATCCATGCTAGGTGGATTGCTGGCAGGCTGACATGGCTTCAAGTGTTGCCACTTGTTCGCTTCCTAACTCTCCAGTATTTAGGAATACTCAAGTCCCATCTAGTCCTTTGCATAGCATTCCCTGAGGGTTCTTCAGCTGAGCATCTTCAGGTCAGGCATGGGCCAAGCTGAAGGCTGAAGTGAGATGGAGCTTTTGTTTTGGAATTCCAGTGCCTGTGTTTTTCATTTACCTTGATGACTATATTGAATACTGCTCTTCATCAGAGCTCAATGCACATTTTTAACTTTAGGGAAACTGAATCCTGTGAAGGGCTGGAGGTGCTTCCAAAAGAAAAGTGTAAAGCTTGTGGTAATGCTGTTTGCTGTTTCTCTGTGTGGTCTGCCATTGGTTCTGCTCTAACTGCAGGTCTTGGGAGGACTGGAATTAAATGAGCATTCAATATGTGATTATGGACAGCTGCTAAGAAAACAATTAGCTGTGAAACAAGATTTTTCTCTTGTGCTAGGCCCAAGTTTTGCTTTACAGTCTCTCTTTTGTATAATGTTTCTTTACTGATTGTAAATGCAACTTAGAAAGTGGAGTCTTAAAGACAGGGTTGTGGTGGTGGTGGTTTTTTTTTTCTTTTTTTTTTTTCTTGTAAATTTCTCCAATGTTGTTACTTTAGCACTTCCATTTCTTTAATTTTTAGCAAGATGAGTATCACATGGTTCATCTGGTCTGTACTTCTCGGACACCCCCAAGTTCTCCAAAACCCAGCACCAGTAGAGAAGGTCACGGAGCTGCAACCTCCAGCAGTAGCTCAGTGAGTGGTTTTGTTTGTTTTTATCATGCACAGGACATGCATTTCTTCTACACTGAAGAAGCTTTCCTGAAATTTCTCTTTGACTCTCTGAAATAGTGTGGTGAAAGTAGAGCATGCTATACAAATTTATACAATTAGATTTGATTATTTAAGAGTGTAGCTTTATTTAAACAGAGATTTTTTTTCTTTCCCCAAATTGTAGCACAATGATGTTTATTAGAGGATAAAGCACCACTCTTTCTAAGCTATTCTTTCTAACAGTCTCAAAATGTGCATTTTCTTTACCTCTCCCTGTATCTTTGAGCAGAATTTGAGCAACGTGTTCGGATTATTCTTTGAAAAACTGAGTTCTGCTTTTAGTTAGTGAAAATTTGTACTGCTGAAGAGAGATAACTCAAATGAGTGCCCTTGTGAGACAGGCAGACGGAGCTTGGCAAGTGTTCCTTCTTGACTGGAATTGGCCAGTATGTAGTAGCTTCAAGGTAGTCACAGTGTCTGAGAGGCAGAAGTAGAAACTATGTTAAAAGTTTTATTAGTTAAGAATATTATGTGAACAGCTTGTTTAGGGTGTTCTGAGCCTTCCCCTCCTCAGACCCTCCAGAAACGATGCAGTTCTTTGATTGTGTTTTATTTGTTATATATCTGGTATATCTGTTCATTTGGTCTTCATTGCTGTCGTTTGGTCTTCATCACTCTCATTCTCTGGGCTTTTGCCAAAGCTGGCAGTATCACTAAGCAGCCCTGGAAGGTTAGTCAGAAAGGAATGTAGACAGTACTATTGCAGGTGCTTTTCAGCAGTGGGTGTTGATTATCAGCACAGGGGAAATAACCTTCCAGTATCAAGCTATCTGTCTTCATTCTTCAGTTGATGGAGTGCTGTTTCAGACTGCTGTGTAACAACCAAAACCAGAAGCAGTTTAAGCAGTAGTAGAGAGTGGACAGACATTACATTGTCTTTTTACAGGCTGTGTTTCTATCTCTGCAAGCAGGACAGGGAGAGGAGCCCTCCTTTGTATTGTTATGTAGATCAGATGTAGCTGTTGCCTTTAAATGCCTCTAATAATGACCATTGAAAGGGGTTAGTATGCATGATGTTAAGTTCATAATACTTCGAAGGAAATAGCCTAAAGCCAAAGCTTGAATAGCCTTTGTGTTTTCCATTTGTTTTCTCTTATTCTCCCCTTTCCCCCCCATTGTCTAGAGGTAAATTTTTCTTGTTTTCCTTTGTAGGGCAAATGTGATATGGACATCTTTAAGTAATTGCACCTTCTCATTTCCTGAGTTGTCAAAGAGGATTTTCTAGTGAATAAACATGACAGTAATGTTTAGCAACAGGGTTTGGGGACTGACTGAAACTAACATAATGCATCTCAAGGGCCAAATTGCAGTCTTGTTATGGTGATAAATAATCTAGGAGAGCCAGCTGTTGTTGTGCTTCCAGGGTTAAGTACTGATCTTGGAAAGCATTGAAGGTCTGACACACTAGTGGTAGGTGTGTTGCTGGGAGCCCTGAGTAGTTCCTGGCTACTTTCCTGTTCCTGCCCTGACCCCTCTCCCAGCAGTGAGCACAGCAATTTGAATTGGACAGCTGGCACAGTGAAGAGGATGATGAGTAGGAGAAGAAACTGGAGACAAAGAGAGTGGAATGGTATTTTAAGTCACTGCAGGCACTGTTGCCTCTGAATATAAAGTTATGTCCTGAGGTTCTAGTTAGTTTTGTTAACAGTAGCTGCTAGAATTTTTGTTGCTGTTAAATATTCTTTGGATTGAGCTGTAGTTTGGTTCAGCTTTTTGAAACTTCAATTCCCAGTACTGGGGGACTAGGTTTCCTCTGGGACCTATCTTGAGTCTTCACTCTTCTTACAGGTGCCCCTGAGTGCAATTTTGAATTGTTATTTTTACTAAAGGTTTCCTAGAACCAATAAAACTCCACAAGACTTGCCTGGTGCTTATATTCTCAATAAAACTCGAGACAAAACAGTGGAGCAAATAGTTTTCTATGACACACTGCTAAATCTGGTACCTGTGGCAAAAGGATCAATTGTCTCAATTGTATTTATTTTTAAGGACCGTTCTGGATCAACTGCTGCCTCACCTACAAACCAAGAAGCTTCATCTGCATCTTTGAGCAGTAGTACAGATGGAGTGAGGCATCGTAATCCTCCACAAGCACAAAGCAATCCCATACCAAGCCACCAGTTCCCTTATTTAATGCAGGGGTAAGTGAGATTGAAGCAATTCTCAGCTCTTTGATGCTCTTTAAAATGCTTTAAACGTTCAGCTGTAGCTGTGTTTGTTTCACAGTCTGCAGAATGATTTGGCTAGCTAAACTGAAGCATCAGAAATTTTTTTTTCATATGAATATTCATTATTTTAGCCAGGAGTCAATCAAAGAGTTAGGTGTTCTTGGTGCTCCCCTTCAGGCTGTTGGTTGTGGTTTTTTTTTTTCATGCTTTGTCCTCAATTTTCTGTTGATAGGTGCAGCTGTAATATTGATGTAGTTAGGAATGTAACTGATCAAATTATTGCTTCTGGGTGTGTTTTCTACCCTTTTATTGCAATCAACACTAGACACTTACCAAAGTCTGATGGTTCTTAGTTTTTGACATGTGAGAGATGCAACGCTTCATTTTTCCTTGCTGGATTCAGCAGCAGAAATGTTATGTAGGAGTTTTGGGTACATGTAAATGCTTATGTATCTTCATCACAGTTTGAAAGTATTTTCATACAGTTCAATCAAATATAACCAACACAGATTTCTAGATCAGATCTGTTATTATGTAACTTCCAAAATGCTGCTTTTTTTTGTTATCACAGAGTGGCTTAGGTTGGAAGAGACTTTAGAGATCATCTACTCCAACCCCCCCTAACACAGGCAGGGACACCTCTCAACTAGACTCAGCTGCTCAAGGCCTCAATAAAGCAGCTTTAGGAACTTTTCACTGATGTGACCTTTGCAATTTCTCAAGCTGTTGTGTGTGGGTTTTTTTTTTCCCCAAAGGGAAAACAGAAGTTTGTTCTGAGGTGGTAGCTGTCATTTCTTCAGGAACATCTTCAGGATTTTTTTCTAACAAGGCATTCTCTGAGCACTGTGTAGATTCTAAAGATTTTTCTCTGGAGAAAACAAAAAGGAACTAAACCATGAACCTGCAACATTATAAGCTGCTTCTGTCACTGGAAGGAAAACAATTGCCAAGAACTGCTGAAAACATGTTTAGTTTCAATGCAATTTCTAAGCTTTGTTGTTAGAGTTAACCTGGAGGGTGGAGCACTTAGGTTATTCTGACATTTATCTTTGCAGAAGTGGTTATACTTTGCCTTTATGACAAAGCCAGGTGACACATTAGGCTAACTGTACAGACTGCTGTTTGGTGTCAGGTAAATGAATTTTGGAAAGCAGCTTATTGGGTGTTGTGTAGCTTTCTCTGCAAGAAATTGTGATCTTTTTCATGCAAACTTACTCAGGGTGAGGTTTTTGTCAGTTTGTGTGGTGAACTGAATAGGCTATGGCCTTCAAAAAGGCAACAGAGCCATTTTTTCAGTCTTTTGGCTGAAATAATTAGAGTGGAAAATGTCAGTTTGGAAGGCTTACTGTGCTTGAGAGAAAGGCAGTGTTTTTATGTTTTACAGTTGTTAGTGGATTGAGAGGAGTGGATCTCTAAACTGAAAGAGGTGCTGAGAACCTAACATCAACACTGCAGATAATCCAGGATTTTCTTAGCTGAAGAGAATTTGGTCACCTAGTTGTGACTAAGGTGCATTAGCAATGCATCTAAATAACATCTTTCAGCATTAGTGTAATCCAAAAGGAATGCAGATGAGGGATCCAAGAGCATTCTGTGGTGCAAACAGCACTGGAGTAAGAGGAAGTGGTTGGAGATCTGTTTCATAAGTTTATTCTTGATCTGAACAAAAATAGCAAAAGAAATGAACCCTAAATATATCTTAGGTATGTTTTTAGAAGTAGTTTAAGGGAACCTGATGAGAAGTTAAGGTAAATCTTTGCTAGACACTGACTCTGCTTAACTCCAAATACTCTGTGCCAGTAACTGTAGTCTGCAGCCTGTGAAAAATCCTTTATAATGCTTTCAGTAAGATGCATCTGTTTGTTTTTTTTTTTCCTTCAGGGCACTACTGCTTCTGTTCCAGCATTAAGAAATGTTTTCTGTTTTTTAGCTGCTCTCTTACACATCATTTAGGGCAATGAAATCTTAGCTTTCATGTAATTCATACACAGACTGAGACTTGTTAGGAACAATGGAGATTCAGAGCTGAAATTTGGTGCTTAGTTTCATGACCTAACACTTTTATTCTAGCTGCACAACGAACTATAGGCTCTGCTGATGGGGAAAGGCCTCCAGATGTTTGGAAATGCAGGAGGGTCAGGGTTTTTTGAGCATTTTGCAACCTTTTCATTAGTGAAGTCATTTGTACAAATATGTAGCATGAAGGTCAGGTGATTAAATGGTGGTTTTGATGGGTTTTAAATTCCTGGCACAAATCTGCAGGCTGTGAATTGAATAATATTTGGGAAAACATCTAACTCAGATTGCTCAGATATCAGAGAAAGCAATTGAAAACTTTCTGTTGCTTTTGAGTTTTTTTAAATGCTATTTTCTAGAAGTCTGGACTTGAGGTGGGGCTGGACAAGTAGCTTCTATCTTCCCCAAGTTTGTCTTCTGTGGAGAGCCACTATGGATTTAGTCATGGATCAGGGCCCCACTGTGCTAGGCAGATACAACCAGAAGAGCTGGGCTCAGTCCTGGAATGGCTTGCCTTGCAGATTGGAGAGTGCCTGGAAGCAGTAAACAGACACAAAGCATGAAGGCAGCCAGATGATTTGTCAGGTGTGGGCAGCCCATCTAGTGAGTGTTTTGGTGTTGTGTACAAAGTCATGTTTGGAAGGGAACAGCAAAAGGGCATGCTGATAGCATGCACTATGTTCTAGCACATAAATACCCTGCCTCAGCAGCAGCCTTTGCTCACTGTATTTATTAGTTGCCTTTTTAAAAGCAGCAAATAATATAGTGGAGGCTATTGAAGTATCACTTGAAGCTGATAACCCAGGCTCATAGGAGACAAACACTAAATGAGGTGTCTCTGTGGGTCAAGGGCATTAACCTTACACAATTCTTGGCAGTCATGCAGATGAGAGACTGGATATAAAGCCCTATCTTTACACTAGTGGTGAGCAGGATCTTGTTGATGGCACTAGTCTGGACCTTGCCTTCAAACTGACTCCCAGTGAGCTTAGTTTAGGTGTCTGCCACAAATGTAGGGAGCTTTCTAGCCATTTCTGCCTCTTGCTTTGAAGAATATTCTGAAACTGCCTCTACAATTTGAACCTTCCAAACTGGTTTCTGACTTCTCTAAGCTTGTTTCTACTGTCTGCTCTGCTTTGTTCTCCAGTCATGGAATGCCTGGAATATCTGATTTGCTCCTCTGCTCTTGTGCTGTTGGAATACTCCACTTCTTGCCTCTTTCTCCTCCCTTGGGAAAATAGATGAAGAGAAGGCAACATGCTACTTTCCTTTTCTTCTAACAGCAAGCCAGCTTGCTTTGCTGAGAGGAGTTTCTTTGGAGGAATTCTACTGTTTAGAGTTGTTCCTGGCTTTCATAAGCTAATTTAATATCCTGGCAGTTGTAATAGCTGTAAACTTGACAACACCTGCCTCATTCTGATTTTTTTGAAGAGCAGACCAAATACCACTGTGCTAGTTGGTATTTAAACCAGTTGCCAGTTTTTGAATATTGATGTCTACTTTTTCTCATTCTTAATCAGATCTGGAAGAGTTAAATCCTGCTGCTCAAAACGAAGAAAACGTTGGGGGAAAAAGGGAGGAAAAAAAAGGAAGAAAAAGCAACCACCAAAATATTTGAATGGGAAAGGAAAGAACATGACATAAGTGAAATCTTTTGTGGTTTGCCTTGATTGACTGGCTTCTTAACCTCCTATTATGCTTTAAGACATCAGGAAAGCAACTTTCAAAAGAGTTTGAAAGAAAATAGAGGCTCAAATCCTGCAATATTTCTGAAGGACATAGCTGTGAGGGAGAGCTGTTAGCCTAATGCCTCTCAACTTTTGTTTAGCTCAGTTTTAAAGAACCACCACCCTAAAATGTCAATTCCTGAGAAAAAGAATTGGCAAATTCCTGCAGAACTCTCTGGGGCAAGTTGAGTAGTGCTGCTGCTTGGTGACTGAGATGGAGAAATAGGTGTGGTTGACCAGTGAGTGGTCTTGCCTATTTGTATCCCCATGTGATGTTCTGGTGCTTAAAGTTGGAGACATTGCTCAGTGATTTGTCACAGTGTAGTACTTAACAATACCCCTGTACAAGATTTGATTCATCTTTACATTTTGAGGGTCAAACGTTTTATGGAGTCTTATTTCTCCAAGTGTTTGCCAGGACAGAGGCTAGAAAAGCTTGGAGCCATAAAGGTAGAAGCATGATTGATGTTTTTCAGCAGCAGCTTGACAGCTTTGCTGTTCCAACATGTTCATTATGCATAAATAAGTAGCAACAACAGGGCTGTGACTTCAGAAAAACACCTGGAGCATTGCCTGTGGTTATCACAGTTTGCATGTGGTATCTGGAAAGTAGGCTTTTGTTGACTTGTTTGGGTTCTGGTTTGGTTGTGTTGGTTTTTTTCTTCCCCCCAAACTACTGTCAAAACAGGTTATGGCTAAACACAAACATAAACAATTTTAGCAGAGGGCATGGAGTTGCATGGCAGGCTCCTGTCCAGAATTAACAGTGAAACACTCATGTGTACCAAGGGGAAAGAGATTTTAATGTCTTCCTCCCATCTTTCTTTCTTTCTGGGCATGTCTTTTATATCTGAATGCCTGGTAGACTAATGAAATCTCTTGGTGATATCTTTGCAGGGAGTGCCTTACTTAGGGGACAGGTGTAGTCTGCAGTACAATTACAGCAGTCTCAGCTTTTGCTGCCTGCAGTCTGAATAAACTTTCCTTCATGCTTTATACTGTCATGCTGTCCTGAAAGATGTCCTGGTTTACTACAGTTCCCTACATCCAAATCTTGGGGGAAAGAGTTGGAAATCTTGCCAAAACATGCTATATGCTCTAGGAGGTAAGAGAGGCTAAGAAGTTTAAAAGCAGACAAAACCAAACCTAAAACTTATGCAGAGGAGCTTGATAGTCTCTTGCATGGGAACCAAAGTTAAGAGCCCACAGGGAGGAGAATCACTTAATGCTCAAAATATTGAAGGGGGTGGGGAGGAGTAAATAATTTAGTTGCAATTTTCAGAAGCTGTATCTGAAAGATGAATTTGTTGTCTTTGCTCCTGTTAATTTCTTTGTGTCTCAGACCACAGTGGCATTTCAGGTATTGCTTCTAAAAGAAAGCTGCACTAGATAGTAGATTTTCCTTTGCAGCACCTTTAAGGGTGACCTCTGAACTTAAAAGGAGTTGTGTGGGAAAATTTCCACAGTTATGTAGAATTTTGAAAGCTTTTCAATGTGGTTTTGTCTCAGAGATGCAGTTAGTGGCAAATAAGTAAACAAACAAACAAAAAAGAAGATACATCCTCTTCCTGTAGAGATAATTTCTTGTATGAAAATAGAATGGATTTCTCTTTTGGAGTGGGCTGGATCATCTCACTACATGTTTCATTGTGTTATTTCAGTGCATTTTTGTAGGGGGACAAAATGAGTGGAAAACTGCCTTTTTTTTTTTCATACTAGTTCTAATATTTAAAAAAAGGCATTTTATAAGTTTGGTAGTTTTAAATTGAGTATTTTTCTTTAAATCTATTCTTTTTTTTTTTTTTTTAGCAGTATAGGCAACCAGTTTCCAGGCCAAGGTGTCCCTGCTGGATTTTCTGTGTACCCTGCATTCAGTCCCTTACAGATGATCTGGTGGCAACAAATGTATGCACGTCAGTACTACATGCAATAGTAAGTCTGCATTATCTCAGGTAGTACTGAGTGACAGTAAGGAAAGGAAGGTGTTTAAAAGCTTAAATGTTGTTTGCAGGATCAAAATGTCTGAGTTTGTTTTGTCTGGCTGTCTTCTCTTACACTGAGTTTTACCCAGCAAGTGATAAAAATCCAGGTTTGGATTGGAGTGAATGTATTAGTAAGTAAAGATTTAAAGGAAAATGGAGGGGGGTTTTGGCATCTATTACACCTGAAACTTTGGTTTTATTTGTGTAGAAAAGAAGAATTGGCTTAGAACCTTTAGTGCATGTTGGGTGTTTGTTTTGTGTGGTTTTTTTTTTTTTTTTTTTTGAGAAAATAATTTCCTGTTCCCATTTTTCAGTCAAGCTGCTGTTTCTGCCCAAGTGACTTCCAGCACCGAGCCAGTGAGGTCTGCAGTTGGCCAGGCTGTAAATTCAGATCATGCTCCTGCAAATGAGCCTGCAGCAGCACCCAATGTAGCTGTGCAGGAGAACAGGCCTGTAAACCCCAATGTGCAGATGAATGCACAGGGTGGCCCAGTGGTGAATGAAGAGGACTTCAACCGGGACTGGCTGGACTGGATGTACACCTTCTCCAGAGCTGCAATCCTCCTCAGCATTGTCTACTTCTATTCTTCCTTCAGTCGCTTTGTCATGGTCATGGGAGCCATGCTGCTGGTTTATTTGTGAGTACAGCACTGGAGTACAGCTGCTGCACCTGCTGGAGTGGGTCCACACAACCACAGAATTGTCAGGGCTGGAAGGGACCTCAGGGATCATCCAGTTCCAACTCCCCTGTATGGGCAGGCTCACTTAACACTAGATAGGTTGCCCAGAGCCACATCCAGCCTGGCCTTAAAAACTTCCAGGGATGAGGCTTTCACCACCTCTCTGGGCAACCTGTTCCAGTGTCTCACCACCCTCATGGGGAAGAACTTCTTCCTAACATCCAATCTGAATCTACCCCTCTCTAGCTTGGATCCATTTCCTCTAGTCCTGTCACTAATCAACATCCTAAAAAGGTCCCTCCCCAGCTTTCTTGTAGGCCCCACAAAGATAGTCAGAGGGCTGGAGCACCTCTCCCATGAGCTGAGAGAGTTAGGACTGTTCAGCCTGGAGAGGAGAAGGCTCTGGGGAGGCCTGTGGACTACATTTCAATATCTGAAGGAGACCTACAGGAAAGCTGGTGATGAACTGTTTAGAAGGGCTTGTAGCTATAGGACAAGGGGCAGTGGTTTGAAACTGGAGCAGGGTAGGTCTAGGTTGGACATCAGTAGAAGCTCTTTGCAGTGAGAGTGGTAAAATACTGGCACAGGCTGCCCAGGGATGTGGTTGAGGCCCTGTCCCTGGAATCATTGAAGATCAGACTGGAAGTGGCCATGGGCAGCCTGCTCTAGTTGGAAGTGTCCCTGCTGACTGCATGGGGGTTAGGCAAGATGACCTTTGAGGGTCACTTCCAACACAATGCAATCTGTGAATCTGCTCTGTGGAGTGTGTGCTAGTTTATAATCCATTTAAACTGAAAGTTTATCCCAATGCAAAAGTTTAGGCAGATGTGATGGCTGGAATCAGAATAGAGGCACTTAAAAACACAGGAGATGCTTATTTAGTATACAGTGGAATGTCGGCCAAACCTTAGCTGAAGTTTTAGTTCTTTTTTTTTTTTTTCCCCCACAGAGAGTCAGCTTGAAACTATGAAAATTAAGGCTGCCTTTGAAAATTAATATAATTAAAGAGCTTGTAAATGGGGAAGATGCCCTAAAAAAGTATTCTGCTTAATTGCTTCATCAGGGTAGATTACTCATCTGGTGGAACAGAGGGCTTGCACAGCACTTGGGAAACTTACAGAACAGCTCTTAGCAAGACCCTTCTTAAGCCATCCATCAAAGCATAGCCAGGCAGTGTACCTTCATTCATTTGAAAAGCACTTTGCAGAATCACAGAAACATTCAGGTTGGAAGAGACCTTCAGGATCACCAAGTCCAACCCAGAACCTTGTGCTACAAGGTTCACCTTTAAACCATAGCCCCAAGCACCACATCTAAACCACCTTTAAACACATGCAGGATTGGTGACTCAACCACCTCCCTGGGCAGCTCATTCCAATGCCTGACCACTCTTGCCCTGAAAAAAATGTTTCCTACTGTCCAGTCTCAACCTGCCCAGCCACGGCTTGAGGCCATTCCCTCTTGTTCTATCACTAATTACCTGTCAGAAGAGACCAGCAGCAGCCTCTCCACAACTTCCTTTCAGGTAGTTGTAGGGAGCAATGAGGTCTTCCTGCAGCCTCTTCTTTTCCGAACTAACCATCCCCAGCTCCTTCAGTTGTTCTCCATCAGATTTACTCTCCAGGACCTTCACAGCTTCCTTGCCCTCCTCTGCCCTGGCTCCAGCACCTCCACATCTCATCCCTCCACCTCAGTAAGGTGCCCAAAACTGGACACAATACTCCAGGTGTGGTCTCACCAGAGCTGAGTACAGTTCCCTGCAGTAGTTGGAAAAAAGCAGAAAAACCCTTTTGTTCCTTTCAAAGGAAGGTTTTCAGCTGTTCCATTTTGGTTTGTAGGCACCAAGCTGGATGGTTCCCCTTCAGGCAAGAGGGAGGCCAACAGCAGGCAGCCAATAACGCGGAAGTGAACCACCGGGACGGGCAGCATGCAAATAATCCTGATCTGGAGGAGATGGTGAGTAGGAGCAGCAGAGCTCCTGTATGACATTGTGTCTGCTGGAATGCCTGGACACAAAGTCAACTGCTATCAAATGCAGTCTTTCAACCAAAAAAAAGCTTTCACTGTTGTCCTCAGAACGGTGCCTGCTACTTAAATCCTTTATTTTCCCAGTCTGATTGTCTCTACTTCTGTGGCAGACTTTCTTCCTGCTAGTTTTCTTCAGGCAGGTTGTTCCAAGAGGAATTATTTACTGTAGGAAGATAACTGCTGGTTGCCTTTTGTCAGAGCTCTGCAAAGAAGCAGTTGAATTGCTTCAATTTCTCTCTTTAAAGGAACGACTTATGGATGAGGGGCTTGATGAAGACAGTGGAGAAGATGCAGGTGAAGATGCCAACACAGAGCAGCAGCCTGGATTCATGGCTTCTGCTTGGTCCTTTATCACAACCTTCTTCACATCACTCATCCCTGAAGGGCCTCCACAGGTTGGCAATTGAAGTGGAAAAGGATCTGTGTCAGGCAGCCTCGGTAGCCATACACAGAAGTGGAGCAGGTTCTAGAGAGTGTTTTAAATACAGTGCAATTTCTGGAAAATTTCTAATGTTATCTTTTTTGATCATGGTGTACAAAAAAATGTGTACTTTTTTTTTTCCTTTTTGGCTTTCTCATGCATTGAATATTTTAAGCACAAGTGGACTACTAAATGCTTTCTTTTAAATATTCTTCTTTTTCTGAAGAATTAAAATGTAAAGAGATTAGTCTTCCATGTTTGTTTTTTTTTTTTTTTTTTTTTAATTTCAGATGTGTATTATACTGAGGCTAAAAGGCTTGTACTTAATCTCTACCATTACCTCTTTCAAGAGCTGTTGAAAAGATGAATGTTGACACCTTTCCAAATGCTCTCTCTCCATCTGAATAATGTATCTCCTGTTAGCTCTGAATTATCACTTGGGCTTTGGACTTCCTGTCATTTCCTGAAAGAATACTGTAAACACAAAGATTACCTGTTAATGGCATCTTGCCTTCATGCCACACAATACCTAAACCTCTTCTCATACCTTTAGAAAGCTCAGAGCTTTTGCTTGATTCGATTCCTGAAGTTCATTAAAGCTTGGAGATGTTTGACAGCTCTTCAAAGACAATTGACAGTACTAGGATAAACCTTAACTGTTTGATACATACAGTACTTTTTAAGAGAAAAAATATAGCTGTACTGGGGGGAAAAAACCTCCACATGTACATTGGGTTTGTTTTAGGGTTTGTTTTTTTTTTCTAATAAAAACTGTTATGGGAACTCTTTTGGATGTTGATCTGCACACATGAATGCAAGCAACTCCACAGTGCATCATTAAGGACAAGGAGATGATTGATGTGAGTGGAATAAAGTTATTGTGGTGGCATTACCAATGTTGACTGAAGTTGGTGTGTTTGTAGCAGCAGCAGTGAGTGCACAACTCCAGCTGTGATCTTAGCACTGGGGTGTCTGTGTCCTTGAGTCTAACTCATCTAATTAAAGCTGAGAAAGGGAAAATTTGACATGAGGTAATGGCATGGTGCTACTGTCAGGATTTTGGTTGCTGGCTCTAGATTTTAACCACAAGCAAGGAGTTACACTTGGGTGTGTTCTGAAAGCTGAAGCCTTCATGTGCTCCCCAGCTTCAAAAGGGCTGATCTCTTTTCCTTGTTAGACTAAGAGAGATCTCATAGAGTCATTCAGGCTGGAAAAGACCCTTGAGATCATCAGGTCCAACCCTTAACCCTGCTCTACCAAGTTTACCACTCAACCATGTGGCTAAGTACTATATCTAAATGACCTTTCAACACCTCCAGGGGTGGTGACCCAACCACCTCCCTGGGCAGCCTCTTCCAATGCTTGACCACTCCTTCAGGGAACATCTTCTCCTAATGTCCAGCCTAAAACTCCCCTGGTGCTGCTGGAGGCAGTTCCTTTTTGTTCTATCACAAATTAGCTGTGAGAAGAGACCAGCACCTACCTCTCTATCTTGTCCTTTCAGGTGGTTGTTGTGAAGGGTGATAAGATCTGCTCTCAGCTGCTCTCCATGAAACTCGTTCTCTAGGCCCTTCCCCAGCTTAGTTGCTCTNCCCAACCACCTCCCTGGGCAGCCTCTTCCAATGCTTGACCACTCCTTCAGGGAACATCTTCTCCTAATGTCCAGCCTAAAACTCCCCTGGTGCTGCTGGAGGCAGTTCCTTTTTGTTCTATCACAAATTAGCTGTGAGAAGAGACCAGCACCTACCTCTCTATCTTGTCCTTTCAGGTGGTTGTTGTGAAGGGTGATAAGATCTGCTCTCAGCTGCTCTCCATGAAACTCGTTCTCTAGGCCCTTCCCCAGCTTAGTTGCTCTTCTCTGCGCCTGCTCCAACCCCTCAACGTCCTTCTCATAGGGGGGTGCCCCTGAGGTGTGGCCTCACCAGCACTGGTGTGCAGAGGGACAATCTGCCCTACTCCTGGTCATGCCATTGCTGATCCAAGCCAGGCTGCCATTGGCTTGCTTTGCCACCTGGACGTGCTGCTGGCTCATCCTCAGCTGCTTGGTGATTAGAACTCCTAGGTCCCTTTCTGCAGGACAACTTTCCAGGTACAAAACAAAGCTCTTAAAATAGGTCTGAAAAGTGAGAGCTCCAGGTTTATTGTTTGCTTGCTCACATCAGACTGCTTCAGCTATGGAATATAGTTCCAAAACTTAATTTTTTTTGTGTGTGTCTGGGGGGTTTGTACTCTGAAATGTGTCAGGATTTCTAGGCCTTACTGAAAATTGACTCTCAATTGGGGAGAAATAAATAGTTTTTAATTTAAGCAGCCTAAGTAGAAAGGTTTTGAGTTATAAAATAATTCTTAGGTACCAATCATGCCAGGAGAAATATAAACACAAGTCTTTACTGCCTACACAGGAAGTAAATGATACTTGTAGTGGTGAATAAATCTTGTTGAATTACGATGCTGTTGTGGAGAGCTGCTCTCAAGTTGTTCTTTGCTCCATAAACAGTAAATGCTACACAAACAGTAAATGCATTGACCTTGTCCAAGAAGTTTTACCTTTTTCATGTGAATGGATCCAACTTGCCTAACATTAAAGAATTATTACAGAAAGCTGAAGATTTAGAGGAATGGCACAGAGTGCCAGCCTTGGGTGTCCTTAATTCTGGAATGCATTGAACAGGTTTATCCATCTGACCTGTGTGTCCTTCCCACTTTTCCCAAATTCACCTTTCTTTTTGTCCTGGGATTAATGTATCTGTAGTAAGTGCAGTTACGACCTGCTGGTATCCAGCTACTAACAGCTCTTGGTTGCTTCTTGCTGTCTTTGCTGTTGTTTAAGTGTTGGTTTGGTTCCTATGCTATTGGTGGTAGCAGCTCTCTGCTATTAGCAGACTGGATTGAGAAAGTTGCTTTTATGCTGTTGACCCCAATTTGGTTAAAAAGCAGAGAATTGTTCCAATTCAGAAAAGGAGAAGTTTGTTTCTAGATTGTACATTGAAACAGAGAAATGGGAGATCCTGACAGTGGGTTAGGTATTGAAGGAGACACTCTTGAGATGGTTTTAACCAGATCATAGAGCTGGAGCAGTGAGCTGAAGAGGTTGGACTTCCACAGCTACCAAGGTCTGAGCAAGGGAAAGCAAAGAGCTGCTTAGTGAGAAAAATGAGTGAGAAATAAGAACGAGACATGAAGCATTACCAAAAGGTTGTGAAAGAGCTGGAGAGAGGAACCAATGGTAGGAGCAAAGGTAAGAGAAGTTGTGATCAGGAATAAATACGAAGCAAGCATAAAAGAGAGCAGCCTGAGGCAAGAGAGGTGTCAGGGGTTTTTTTCTTTGTAAAAAAGAAAAGAGCTTGTTGCTTGATAGTTTTTTTTTAAGAGAAACTCAGATGTAGAATTAAACAGCATGAAACAGGTGATGATGGAAGAGAAACAAGAACCTTGGGAAAACAATTGCCTTGTCTTGGTGTAAGGGGTTCCAGCCCGCAGAAAACAATGCGGTGAAAAGAAATGAGCCCCTTGTGTAGTCGATGAGCAACTTGATGCTCTAATTAGTTAAGTAGAGATAATGAGGGAAGTAACAGGCAACGTAAGACAAAACGTCGCTTGTGACGGGGAGCTCGGGAGAGGCCAGGCCTCCCCGTCCCCCGCCGTGCAGGGTGCCGGCTGGCGGCGCTGCTCCATCGGTCCGCTAGGTGGCGCCGCCATCCAGCCCTGCGCGGCGCCCGCCCGGGCTGCCTGCTAGCAGCGGGGCCGTGGTGCGCTGGCTCCCAGCTCGCTGTCCTGCGGGCCGGTTCCGCTTCGCTTCTGGTGTAGGGGCGCCTGAGCGGGCGTCATGTGTGTGAAAACGGATTTCTTTCTGCTTTTACCGTGCTGCTCTGACTCCCTGCCATTGCGAAGGCTGCTACCAAGCGGTTTGCCTTACAAAGCACTTAGGTCGTACGGGGAACAGGGCTGTAGAGAAAGGTAGGGACGGTCTTATTGTCAGGGTCTGGTGCAACAGGACAAGGGGTGGTGGTTTTGAACTAAAAGGGGAGATGCAAGCTAGATAGGAGGAAGAAATTCTTTACACTGAGAGTGGGGGACCATGGGCCCGGGTTGCCCAGAAACGTGGTAGAAACAACATCCCTGGAAAGATTCCAGGTGAGGTTGGATGAGGCTCTGAGCAACCTGACCTAGTTGCAGATGTCCCTGCTCACTGAAGAGGGGTTGGACTAGAAGATATTAGAAGGTCCCTTCCTACCCAAAATAATTCTGTGATTCTATGAGCTCTGCTAGTAGCAGCCAAAGCACCTTTCAGGGAAGGCTGAGCACCTTTCCCCTCTCACTAACCCAAAGCGTTCTTGCAGCACCCTCAGCAGAAGCAAGTTCTTGCAGATTCATCACCCCACCACTGCCAAAAGATCTGAATCCTCCTGCTTGAGATAAGTGGATGAAGTATGGCCGGGGAGATGTTAAATGACTCCCATTGTTGTATCTCTTCTGGCTCAAGGGCTTCACATGCAAGGCTGTCTTCGCACAGCCCTGCCTGTAGCTTGCCTGTTGCCGAGCAGTTCTGACAGTCAGCTGCCTGTGGTAAGGCTGCTGGCTTGGTGAAGCGCTGCTGTGTGTAACGAGTGAGGCACCCTGCTGTCTTCAGCCGGCTGAAAAGAACCAGCCTCCGGCTGACGTGCCCCAGGGCTGGCTCTGGGAGCTGTGGGATCATCAGTTTCTCGGGTTGCATGCTGGTTTTCCAACGCTGTTAGTCGTCCACAGTTTTTAGCCCCCTGTGGTCGCAAGGATTGGATGCAACACGTAAATTACAGCACAAACATCATTAATTGAGATGATGGTGCCTGGCTTAGTCTTGAGATCTCTTAATCTTCCTACCTGTTAATTATAATGCAAAAGGCAGAATGGGTCTTTCTAGCAAATAGCTATGATCTGTGATTCCTCCAAGCAAGTTTTTTTGTTTTATTTTGTTTTCTTCTGTTTTAATTGCTGAAGTAAATATTTGTCTTAAAACATCTCGGTGGTTCACAGTGATAAGCCAAGGAACAATGGGTTCAAACTTGAACATAGAAGATTTCAGCTCACCATGAGGAGAAACTTCTTTCCAGTGAGGGTGACAGAGCCCTGGAACAGGCTGCCCAGGGGGTTGTGGAGTCTCCTTCTCTGGAGACTTTCCAACCCCACCTGGATGCATTCCTGTGCAGACTGCCCTGGTTGATCCTGCTGTGGCAGGGGAGTTGGACCTGATGATCTCTGGAGGTCCCTTCGAACCTCTGATATCCTGTGATCCTGTGATTTTCCCAGCCACTGCTGGGGGTGGACAGCTGATGCCATCTTAAAGCTGTTTTGCCAGTTGTTTCTCTGGTGAGAGCTGGAATCCTTATGGCCTCATACAGAGGGCTTCTGAGGTCATTTACACAGGGAGGTGACAGCATCTGCAGAGATCTGGGAGTGCAGTATGTAAGTCCTGGCAGCCAGCCACAAGTGGTGTTCCTCAGGGCTCAGGGTTGGGACCACTTCTGTTTAACATCTTTGTTGATGACCCTGATGAAGACTCAGAGGGTGTCAGCAGGAAGTTTGCAGATGACACCAAGTTAGGAGGCAGTGTTGACCTGCACCAGGCTGGGGAGGCCCTACAGAGGGACTTGGATAGATTGGATCCATGGCCAACGTTACCAGGAGNATGGCCTCAAGCTGCTACTGGGTAGGCTTAGACTGGACAGTAGGAAATGTTTTTTCAGGGCAAGAGTGGTCAGGGATTGGAATGAGCTGCCCAGGGAGATGGTGGAATCCCCAAGCCTGGATGTGTTTCAAGGTGGTTTGGCTGTGGTGCTTGGGGCTCTGGTTTCGGGGTGCGCCTTGTAGTACTCTAGTCCGAATGGATTGGAATTGGTGATCCTGAGGCTCTTTTCCAACATGAATGTTTCTGTGGTTCTGTGGTTATGCAATGTCACAGCAGGGCACTGGGCAGGGGCTGAATGATGCAGAGATTGCTAGGTTTATGGGGGTTGCAAAGACTGGGTTAGTTCTCTGGTCTGGTCCCCAGCAAGGACACATGAGCAGACCATCTGGTGCCATGGCTGGTGGGCAGCGTGGTGTGGAGTGAGAGCACCACAGCAGCAGCCAAAGCTTCAGATAACACAATGTGGCTGTCAACCACTTTGTCTCATGAGACCATAGCTACTGTTCCCAGGTCCCACCCAGGAACAGGGAATGCACTAAGGCACTAAACTGCTCTGGGCAGCATCTTGGGTTTGAAATGCAAGGCAAACACATGTGAGGAAAACATAGGCAGAACCCTAAAGCTGTTGGCCCTCTTCTTGATCTGGTGTGTGTGCATTTCATGAAGGCAGGCAGTGAGCTGGGTGGATTCAGGCCTCCTTGCACTATGGGAAGACCTGGCCTCAAGTTATCAGAGCTGCTTGTAATGAAAAACTAAACTGCAAGGCTCGAGTGGCTTGAGCTCCACTTACAGCTTTGCCTGCAAGGCCCAAGCAAGCAATGCATTTGAATTTCACTCAGCTTTGCAGCTCCCTTCCAACCCAACCCATTCTATGACTGTCTGGTATCCATGGCTATCTTTCATTTCCATTCCATTCCACATACCCAAGGTGACTTCTCTTGGGCTAGCTCAGTGCTTCCTCTGGCTTGTAGAGCCTCTCTTGTTGATATGGACAAATATCCAGGCCCCTTTTGTGCATTCAGAGCTGCTGCTGAAAAGCTCTGCTTGGTAGTTGGCCTTTTGTGATGCAGTGAAAGCACTGAATGATTTTTGCCCTTCTCTCCTCTCCTGGCAGGTCTGTGTCAGCTTGGAAAGTGACCTTGCCAATGGGTTTTACCTGTGTCCAGAATCTGGCAGTGTGAAATGCTCCTGACTGAGAGGGAGGTTGTGAAAGCACTTCCTGTAGGATCACAGAATCACAGAGTTAACCAGGTTGGAAAAGACCTCAGAGATCTCCCAGTCCAACCTGTCACCCAACACCATCTCATCAACTAAATCCTGGCACTGAGAGCCTCATCCAGGCTTGTTTAAAACACTTCCAGGGACAGTGACTCCCCCACCTCCCTGGGCAGCACATCCCAATGGCCAATCTCTCTGGGAAGAATTTCTTCCTAATATCCAGCCTAAACCTCTCCTGGCCCAGCTTGAGCCTGTGTCCTCTTGCCTGGGAGAAGAGCCCAACCCCCACCTGGCTACAACCTCCCTTCATGTAGCTGTAGACAGCACTAAGGTCTCCCCTGAGCCTCTTCTTCTACAACTTACCAGCTTAAACTCTGTTTCTGTGTTTCCTGGGGAGGGTCTTTCACTCCCCTGTCACTGGGGGTCTTCAGTGTCCCAAAGGCACAAAGAACAGCAGCACCACAAGCACAAGTCAGTTTTTGAATCAGATGTGTGAGAGCACAAATGTCCTTAAACTGAGAGCCTTGTTGCCTTGGTATCCACCTCACAGATGGTGCCACTTAATATTCTCTGCCCCCCTGTGATGCTTAAAAGACAAAGAAATTGGCTGAAGGAACATTAAGGGTGAATGATCTCGATTTTTTGTGAGTTCAACAGAAAACTCTGAATGCTGCACTGCCTTTCTGTCTGCCTAGAACTCCCCATTTCTAAGAGGAAAAAATTGTAATTGCAAAGGTGGATAATGATCATCTGGAAAATCAATCTGGTTTGTATTTTAATGGCTACACTAATGGGTTTTTTGCCCATTGTAATTTAATAGCCACAGTGACCTTCCTTGTAGGGATAACAAAGTGACTCACTGTGTAGTCACACAGACATGTATGCACTCACACTCAACTACAGGAATACTCAAGGAGGTCCTCTGTAGGCTGCTACAGTCCTACTCAGCATATGGTGGTGGAATCTGCCAGGTGGAAGAGGAATTGTGGGTCCTTAAACTGCACTAAATGAGTCCTAGTGGACAGCAAGTTCTGCATGGGACAGCAATGTGTCCTTGTGGCCAAGGGAGCCAATGGCATCCTGGGGGGCAGCAAGAAAAGTGTGGCCAGCAGGTCCAGGGAGGTTCTCCTTCCCCTCTGCTCTGCCCTGGTGAGACCTCACCTGGAATACTGTGTCCAGTTTTGGGCTTCCCAGTTTAAGAAGAATCACTGGTGAGGGAACTCAGTGGGTTTGAAAGTCCACTTTGGGAACAGAGATGATAGAAGAAAATCAGGAGTTCAAAGAGGTGAACTGCTCAGGAAAGATGAGCAGGGCTGAAAGTAATCATAATTCTGTGTTGATTTTATGACAGATGATGAGGAAACAGAAAGGATTAACAATGATTCTAACTTGGATTAAATATTTATGGGAGGGATGGTTCCAAAAAAGTGCTGAGAAAAATCTCCTATTCCACTGTCGGGAGCCTTGTTTCACAGAATCACAGAAACATTCAGGTTGGAACAGACCCTCAGGACCACCAAGTCCAACCCAGAACCCTACTCTACAAGGCTCACCCCTAAACCAGAGACGCAAGCACCACATCCAAACCACCTTAAACACATCCAGGCTTGGGGACTCCACCACCTCCCTGGGCAGCTCATTCCCATCCCTGACCACTCTTGACATGAAAACATTTTTCCTAATGTCCAGTCTAAGCCTACCCAGTTGTAGCTTGAGGCCATTCCCTCTTATTCTATCACTAATTACCTGGGAGAAGAGACCAGCAGCAGCCTCTCTACAATGTCCTTTCAGGTAGTTGTAGACAGCAATGAGGTCTTCCCTCAGCCTCCTCTTTTCCAACTAACCATCCCCAGCTGCTCTCCATCACATTTATGCTCCAGATACCAAGTCCTAGATTTAGGAGCAGGTAGGTTTCTGTAGTTAAATTCAATCTGGAAAATCTAGGCAGGGCTAACCCTTATCTAGGATCCAGGCAGTTCTGTGTCCACTGCCAGGTTTCACCACCAGGCATTGGTCTTGTAGGAGTCATCAGTACTGCAGACTCAGTGCTGACCAGCAGCAGCATCAGGGCTGTTCCCAAAGCACTGATTATCACAAGCAAACTGCTTGCATAGCCTGGATGCCAGCAGAGTGGCTCTGAGTCCAAGAAAACTTCAGATGCTTTATTTCAGCAA
Organism: Indicator maculatus; assembly: GCA_013399975.1. Classification (NCBI taxonomy): domain Eukaryota; kingdom Metazoa; phylum Chordata; class Aves; order Piciformes; family Indicatoridae; genus Indicator; species Indicator maculatus. The sequence continues at coordinate 130,710 of VXBD01009537.1, forward strand.
ATCATAGACTCACAGCATTGTCAGGGTTGGAAGGGACCTCAAGGCTCATCCAGTTCCAACCCCCCTGCCATGGGAAGGGACACCTCACACTACAGCAGGTTGCTCACAGCCACATCCAGCCTGGCTGCAAACACCTCCAGGGATGAGGCTTCCACCACCTCCCTGGGCAACCTGTGCCAGTCTCTCACCATCCTCATGGGGAAGAATTTCTTCCTAACATCCAATCTGAATCTCCCCATTTCTAGTTTTGCTCCATTCCCCCAGTCCTGTCACTCCCTGACATCCTCAAAAGTCCCTCCCCAGCTTTCTTGTAGCCCCCTTCAGATCCTGGAAGGCCACAAGAAGGTCTCCTGGGAGTCTTCTCAGCAAATGTTGGGAGCAGGCAGCAGCAGAGCAAAGGGGGACTGACGAGCTCAGGGCTTTACTGGAGCCCTGCAGCTGCTGACAGCAAAAGTGCCAAACCTCTCTTGACTTTGACTGAAGAACAAAAGCTTGGGAGGGGAGTGCAGCAACAACTGGAACGTGAAGCATCCTGCCTGGCAGAGCAGGTTTTATAGTCCTTTGAGGGAATGGATCAGTTTAGATGGGTAGGATAGGGAAGAATACAAAAGCTAAAGGAGAGAGAACAGGAAGCTTTGCTGACAGGGGGATTACAGGGCTGGAGACTTGTTTTTAAACAAGCTTTAGGGCGAGAGAAAATAAAAATACTAGTGTTGAGTAGTCCAGTTAATGATCTTTCATTAGATGGATAAAGATGGATGGGCAGCCAGGTGAGAATTGGGGCAGCAGCCCCCTCCCCTGGGCTCTTCCAGGGTGAGGTTATATGTTAGCCGGAGCAGGTCTGTGGCCAGGCTCTGGGATGCAAAGGAAACCTGATCCTGAGGTGAAGCTGTGAGGCCGGTGGTGATGTGCCTCAGTGAGGACTGGGCTAGTGGGAATGGGATGGAATGCAGCACTGCAAGGAGCTAGGTGGAGAAACTGGGGATTAGGAGCAAGGATTGCTTCTACTAAGCAAGAGCATAGCAGTTGGAAACAGCAAAGGAGGGGGAAGCAGAGGAGGGCAAGGAAGCTGGAGAATAAATCTGATGAGGAGAGACTGAGGGAGCTGGGGATGGTTAGTTTGGAAAAGAGGAGGCTGAGGGGAGACCTCATTGCTGCCTACAGCTACCTGAAAGGACATTGCAGAGAGGCTACTGCTGGTCTCCTCTGACAGGTGATTAGTGGTAGAACAAGAGGGAATGGCCTCAAGCCAAGACTGGATATTAGGAAAAAAACTTTCCCAGCAAGAGTGGTCAGGAATTGGAATGAGCTGCCCAGGGAGGCGGTTGAGACCCCAAGCCTGGCTGTGTTTCAAGGTGGTTTGGATGTGGTGCTTGGGGCTATGGTTTAGGGCTTGTAGAGTAGGGTTCTGGGTTGGACTTGGTGGTCCTGAGGGTCTCTTCCAACCTGAATGCTTCTATGGTTCTGTGATTCTGTTATGTCTCTGCTCACTGCAGGTGACCTTTGCAGGCCCCTTCCAACCCAAACCACTCTGTGATTCCATGATTGTATGTGGAATGATCAGAGGTTCAGAAGGAGTCACAGGTGCAAAGTAACCAGGACAAAAGTATTTATGGAGTCTCATCTCTTCAGGTATCACCAAGGAGGTGCTGGCAGAAGGGAAGGAGTTACTAACTCCACAGTTGTTCATGTGCAATGCTGTGTAGAGTTCCAGGCCCTCATTTTCACCACGGGGGAGGGAGGGGACACTTGGATCACCAGGAGGAATTAAATAACCTGAGAAGAGGAAAATCTGAGAAAGGACAAATGTTGCTTATGAATACATCAAGGGAAGAAACTCTGGCAGCAAGATGAACTCTTTAGTGTAAAGGACAAAGCTGGCCTGAAGTGCAATGGATATAGACTCACAGAATTGTCAGGGCTGGAAGGGACCTCAGGGATCATCCAGTTCCAACCTCCTGCCATGGGCAGGGACACCTCACACCACAGCAGGTTGCTCACAGCCACATACAGCCTGGCTGCAAACACCTCCAGGGATGAGGCTTCCACCACCTCCCTGGGCAACCTCTGCCAGTGTCTCACCACCCTCCTGGGGAAGAATTTCTTCCTATCATCCAAGCTGAATCTCCCCACTTCTAGTTTTGTTCCATTCCCCCCAGTCCTATCACTCCCTGACACCCTCAAAAGTCCCTCCCCAGCTTTCCTGTACCCCCTTCAGATACAGGAAGGCCACAAGAAGATCTCCTGGGAGCCTTCTCTTCTCCAGACTGAACAATCCCAACTCTCTCAGTCTGTCCTCGTAGGAGAGGTGCTCCAGCCCTCTGCTCATCCTCATGGCCCTTCTCTGGACAACATTCCAGCACCTCCAGATCCTTCTTGTAATAGAGGCTGTGGACCTGGATGCAGTACTCCAGGTGGGGTCTCACCAGAGTGGAGTAGATATAGGCTCCAACAGTAAATTTTGGCCAGAAGATGATTCCTAACTATGGAAGTGGTAACTTCCCAAGAGGAGTGGTGGGGATGAAGAAAAAGGTTGACAAAACCCACGAGAGGGCAGAGGTCTGCCTCAGTTCTCTGATCCACCACCCTGTAACCCTGTGCTTGCAGGGCTTGCAGTCTGTGAGGAAGCACCCAAAGTGGCATGGCAGTGCCACATGCCACCAAAACCACAGGGCACAGGTGAGAGGTGCAGGCTGAGGACCAGACCTGGAATCTCAGTCCTCAGCACTGCATGGAGTGCTTGTCTCTGTGAAAAAAGCAAATTAAATTCCCAAAGATGCTTGGTGATCTGGGGTTTATCTGGATGCAGCTTCCAAACAGGCTAATGAGAGTTGCTGCAGGGACTTCAAGGAGCTCTCATTCCTTACACCATTGTCACTGTCAAAAGAAGAAAAGCCACTGGGTGGGTCTGGACTGTCAGAGGCTTAAGAAAGAAACAGATGCATTAGATGCCAACAATTTAAATTAGGTCATGTCTGGCCAGAAGTTTTATTTCTTGTGGCAGAGTCTATTATTAAGTGTACTCTGAGGGGCTCCTATTTAAAATAGTTTATTTGAGTAAATGCAGCTCTGACTGTCTTGGAAGTTCTGCCTGCCCAAATGCTTGTAGGCAAATCAGTTCCAGTGGTTATTGGAATCATAGAATTGTCAGGGCTGGAAGGGATCTCAAGGCTCAGCCAGTTCCAACCCCCTGCCATGGGCAGGGACACCTCACACTACAGCAGGTTGCTCACAGCCACATCCAGCCTGGCTGCAAAAACCTCCAGGGATGAGGCTTCCACCACCTCCCTGGGCAACCTGTGCCAGTGTCTCACCACCCTCATGGGGAAGAATTTCTTCCTAACATCCAATCTGAATAATGCCATTAATTATGGTGATTGATATCGTTCTGGTAATGCTGCTTAAACCTCCTAGAGCACTGAGAGTGATTTTAACAAAGATCTGGCACAAAACTTGAGCTAGACTGAGTAACCTGCTCAAGGGTTGGACCTACATTCACCAAACTGCTCAAGGTTAGGGTTTTTAGCAGAGGGCAAAGCTTCTTCAGAGAAAGGGTTCTCAAACATTGGAATGGTCTGCCCAGGGCACTGGGGGAGTCACCATCCCTGGAGGTGTTCAAGCAGCCTGTGGAGCTGGGGCTTAGGGACTCTGCCCTGCTGAGACCACACCTGCAAAACTGTGTCCAGTTTGGGGCTCCCCAGTTCAGGAGAGACAGAGACCTGCTGGAGAGAGTCCAAGGGAGAACCAGGAGGATGCTTAGGGGACTTGAGCATCTCCCCTGTGAAGAGAGACTGAGAGCCCTGGGGCTGTTTAGTCTGGAGAAGAGAAGGCTGAGAGGGGATCTGATCAATGTCTATCAATAGCTGAGGGGTGGGGGTCAAGTGGAGGGGGCCAGGCTCTTTTGGGTGGTGTGCAGTAATAAGCCAAGGAGCAATGGATACAAACTGGAACACAGAAGATTTGACCTCAACACAAGGAGAAACTTCTTTCCAGTGAGGGTGACAGAGCCCTGAAACAGGCTGCCCAGGGGGATTGTGGAGTCTCCTTCTCTGGAGACTTTCCAACCCCACCTGGATGCATTCCTGTGCAGACTGCCCTGGTTGATCCTGCTCTGGCACGGGGGTTGGACTCCATCATCTTTGGAGGTCCCTTCCAACCCCTCACATTCTGTGATTCTGTGACATGGTTTGGTGTTGCCCCTTCAGTGCTGGGTCTAAGGTTGGACTGGAAGATCTCAGAGGTCTCTTCCACCAGGCTGTTTTCTGTGATTCCTTCCAAACAAGCTCTTGGTCTGTGGGGCTGTCCTTAAGCTACATCCAACTGCACTCCTGCCACCGTGTGCAAGGTTGTGCAGCTCTCCTCCCCAGGCCAGCATGGGGCCAAAGACACTGGCAGGTGGTTTAGGAAGCTGCTGAGGAGTCTGGGACACAAATAAGAAAAGACAGAGATAAGGACAGACAAAGAAATGTAAGAGACAAGAAGGCTGTAAAAATGCCATAATGAACTGGTAGGACTCGAGAAAACCTCTAATCTAATGAGAATGGATTTTGCTTGAGAGATTGTGCTGCTACAATTAATTATTCATGGCAGCAACATCATTAGGGCTGCATTTCATTTTAAGGCCTCTAAGTGACTTGGGAAATTGGGTTAGGCTGCAGAGGAGTTGCAGGAGAGAGGCAGGGAAAGCTTTTCCCTTGCATTGGCCTTGTCTAATGTTTTCTGGAGAGCTGTTAGAAGGACAAACACAAATGGCATTCCAGCTCCAGCATCCCTGCATGAAACAGGGGCATACATTTGAGCCAGGAAAACACAAGATCTGGGCCAAATGGGAATCTAGATGGCTTCTGGGGAGGGGAGTTAGCTGCCACTGAAATGACCCAGCGCCACTGATGGGGGTCTGGCCATTGTTCAGCACTCTGCATTGGCACCAGGCTGTGACCAGTGCCTTCCCTTCCCTCTTGCCAAACTTAGTCCCCTGATATCTCACACAGCAGAGTGAGGAGGAGCTGCATTGGCCTCTCTGCTTCCCCTGCACTGCTGTAATGGCATCCTGGCTGGGATCAGAGATGGGGAGGGGATTGTCCCCTGGGACTCAGCCCTGGGGAGGCCACACCTGGAGTATTGTGTCCAGTTTTGGGCACCTCAACACAAGAGAGATGTGGAGGTGCTGGAGCCAGGGCAGAGGAGGGCAAGGAAGCTGGGAAGGGCCTGGAGAATAAATCTGATGGAGAGCAGCTGAATGAGCTGAGGATGGTTAGTTTGGAGAAGAGGAGGCTGAGAGGAGACCTCATTGCTGTCTACAACTACCTGAAAGGAGGTTGCAGAGAGGCTGCTGCTGGTCTCTTCTCCCAGGTAATTAGTGATAGAATAAGAGGGAATGGCCTCAAGCTGCCACTGGGGAGGTTTAGACTGGACAGAAGGAAAAATTTTTTCAGGGCAAGAGTGGTCAGGGATTGGAATGAGCTGCCCAGGGAGGTGGTGGAGTCCCCAAGCCTGGATGTGTTTAAAGATGGTTTGGATGTGGTGCTTGCGTCTCTGGTTTAGGGGTGAGCCTTGTAGAGTAGGGTTCTGGGTTGGACCTGGTGATGCTGAGGGTCTGTTCCAACCTGAATGTTCCTGTGAAATGTGGGCAGAGATGGAGACTGATGGGACCACTGCTCTCAAAGCAGAAAGATTTTGGCTGAGGTCCATCCAAAGCAATCTTTAGTAAGTCTTTCACATGCTGCAAAGGCAGAAATGGTCCTTAAATCCAGCAGCAGCAGCCAGACATCACTTTGATGCACAGCAGCTAAATCTCTTTGTCCCTGGCTGCACCACCAAGTGTATTGACCATATTGACAGGTGAAAGCACTTTCCTGGAGTGCTTCCCCCTTCCCTGGAGAGGACACTTTGTACAGCAGCCTGCATGGAGTGGGTTATGTGTGCCTACAGACAGCCCTCTAGTGTGGCCTGAGGCCATGCAGCCTGCAAGGCACAGCTCACAGTCATAGTTCACCTGGGATGGGAGAGACCTTTAAGATCATCACACCCAACCATGAGCCCAGCACTGCCAAGTCCACCACTAAACCACATCCCTCAGCACCACCTCTGTGCTGCTTTTCAGTCCCTCCAGGCAGGGTGACTCCACCATTGCCCAGGGCAGCCTGTTTCAGGGCTTGACAACCATTCAGGGAGACATTTTTCCTCATATCCAACCTAAACCTCCTCTGGTGCAACTTGAAGCTATTTCCTTTTGTCCTTGTAACCTGAGAGAAGAGACCAATCCTCCACCTCTCTCCCAGCTCCTTTCAGGTAGCTACAGGAAGCCATCAGGTGTCCCTTGAGCCTCATTTTCTAAAGGCTAAACAACTCCAGGTCCCTCAGCTGCCCCTCATATGCCTCCTGCTTTACCCCTTTCACCTGCACCCCAGCACCTCAATATCCTTCTTGTCCTGTGGCCCCTGCCCCAAACTGAACCCAGTACTCAAGGTGCAACCTCACCAGTGCCAAGAACAGGAGGACAATTGGTGGGAACAGGGCAGGGCAGGCTCCCCTGCTCCCCCTGCTAACTCCAGACCTTACTCACAGTTGGGTTACACAGCCTCAGAGCTGCTAATCCTTGCATGCTATTGAGATTTTCCTTTTTTTTTCCTCTTTAACACAGGGATGCTTAGCCTGGGAACTCTGCAGTCATCAGTGTTTAAAAGGTCTGGATTTCTTTTTTTCTTTTTGCAATGTTTATTTGTTCCTCCCTTTGCAATTCTCCCTGTTAACTGATGGATGTCATTCAGGGACAGATGTAAATCGAAGCAGACAAGGCTCCAGCTCTGCTCTGTCCCTCCAGCAGTGGAGATTTGTTTGAAAGCAGTGTTGGGAGCACCCTTGGAATGACTGGAATGTTGAGGGCTTCCTTTTTCATTTCAGAGCACGTGAGAAGTCACCCAGCTATAGCTGGAGATGCTCAGGTGGCCACAGGGGTTCTGTCTCCACCTGTGCTGGATGAGGGTTTGTGTGGATTATTCACAACACTTTACCTGGGGACAGCTCTCAAACAGGGAGTTGGGAGGAACATGGTGGATGAAACTCATATGGACCAAGGCCTGGGGTCACAAGAAATCATCACATGGGGCAATGGCTCTTCAAAAGGAAGAAGACATGTCCCAAGTCCTGGTCTGCACCCAGTGCCAGCCTTGGCCTGAAATTCCTCTCTTGCTTTGATGTCTGGAAGAGTTTGTTTCACAACATTTATATCTAGCTGCCAGTGGGAAGGGAAATGTCCTATTGGCATTTGTTAAGGAAGAAGCTACAGGAAGAGAGTTTCCAGCTCTCCTACAAGCCCCAAGTGTTGTCTTGCATGGAAATCCACAGCAGCTCCAAGCTGACCTGAAAGCTAAGCTGGATCCCAGCAAGGTTTGGGTGGGCAGGGGTGGTGCCCCCTGGGCCAGCCCTCAGGCAGAAATTAAAAGTGGCAGCTGCTGCTGCTTTGCTAAAGCTATGGCTTGCCAGTGGCACCTCCCAGGCAATGTCTTGGGCATCCTTTTGGGGCTGCAGCCCAGGCAGGCTGGGAAGTCACAGCCCTGCAGCCCTCCCTGGCTCTTGCTGGCTGCTGCCTCTCTGAAGCTGGGGGTGCAGCTGCTTCCTAGGAGGGCTGGAGACACAGCAGAACAAGCTTTCTGAAGTGTGGGGTGCCTCTAATTGGCACTGAAACATGAAGAGAGGGAGAACACCTTGCAGATGCAGGCTTTCTGCAACGGTGTGGCCTCCTAAAGCGTGTGTAGGCAAACACATTCAACTGGAACTGCTTGGATTTCCAGCCAGTAGCTGGAGATGTCTCACCTCTAGGCCTTCAGATGGTGTTTACTTCAAATCATGGAATGCTTTGAGTTGGAAAGGACCCTTAAAGGTCATCCAGCACCACCCCCCTGCAATGAGCAGGGGTGGATTCAACTGGACCAGGCTCCTCAGAGTCAAATCCAACCTGACCTGGAATGTTTCTGGGGCATCCCCCACCACTCTGGGCAACCTGGGCCAGGCTTGCACCACCCTCACTGCAAAAAAGTCTTCCTTTTATCTAGTCTAAATCTCCCCTCTTTTAGTTTGAAGTCATCTCCCCTTGTCTGGTTACAACAGGCCCTGCTAAGAAGTCTGTCCCCATCTTTCTTGCTGGCCCCCTTTCAGTACTGAAAGGCTGCTCCAAGGTCTCCCTGGAGCCTTCTCCTCTCCAGGCAGAACAACCCTGACTCTCTCAGCCTGTCCTCACAGCAGAACTCTTCCAGCCCTCTGATCATTTTTTGGCTTCCCCTGGTCCTGCTTCCACAGGTCCAAGTCCTTCCTGTGCTGAGGACTCCAGAGCTGGCCACAGCACTGCAGGTGGGGGCTCAGCAGAGCCAAGTGGAGAGCTAGCATCATCTGGGACACTGTTATCCCATGGTTTATGGTGTGTATCCCGTAAAGCTGGACATCTCTGCTTCTTCTGCAGCTCTCCTCCAGCTGCAGCTGGTGAGGACTGGAAATGTCTTCCCACAGGCTCTCATTTTTATCTCTCTGAGCAGCTTTGAGGCCATAAAACCTCTCCCTCTGTTCTCTGGGGTCCTGCTCTTGCTGCTCAACATGAGGAAAACTTTTGACTTTAAACAGTGAGGGCTTGCAACCTCCCCAAACTTCCAACAGCCACAATGTAGAACTGCAGCCTGAGTGTTTATTTAGACTTTTGAGAAGAAGGAACCACAGAAGGAAAGGGGGGAAAAAAGATATCTGCTGAGAAAAAAAAAAAAAAAACAACTCACACCTTTTCTCCTGATGGCTTTTTGACGACATTATTTTGGTGGCTAGACACTTGGCTTCCCAGCAGGTAAATATTCATTATCTTTTCCCACACAGGGAGAAAAAAAATCAAGGCAAATAAATTTAAGGCAATTTGGTGCTCTCATTTCTCTCTTTTTAGAAAGTGCCTTGCTGGTGTTGCAGCTAAGTAATATATATTTGCCTAACCCTTCATTTCCCCCCCCCCTTCCCCCCCCCATGAGTGGCCTTGGATAAACACAAGAATTTCAAAACCAGAGGTGAAAAGTAACTCCTCAGGGCAGTGATCCTAGCACTGAGCTGTTCTATCATGGCACGGAAAGTGGAAAGCTTAATTCTCTCTGTGGAAGTCGACTGAAGTTGATCCTTTGCTCATGGAAATGGTTTTCCTTTGGTACTGGTTCACACAAACTTGAATTCCCCTTCCTGGGACTGTATTTGACACTAATCAAAGCACTGAAGTGCAGCAACGATTTCCTAATTGCCCTTTATTAAACCTCAGCCATCCAGATCCTTGCTGGTGTTCAGGCTGGAGAGGAGGAGGCTGAGGGAGACCTCATTGCTCTCTACAGCTCCCTGAAGGAGGTTGCAGTGAGGAGGGGGCAGCCTCTCCTTGGTAGCAAGCAACAGGAGCAGGGGAAATGCTTCCAAGCTGCCCCAGGGGAGGTTCAGGCTGGATGCTAGGAAATATTTCTGCACTGGAAGGGTTCTCAAACACTGGAATGGTCTGCCCAGGGCAGTGCTGGAGTCACCACCTGGTCAAGCAGCCTGTGGGGCTGGTGCTTAGGGACATGGTCCAGGATTGACCTTAAACTGGCTTGAAGGTTGGATGGATGATCTTGGAGGTCTCTTCCAACCAGATATATTCTGTGATTCTGTAACAAAAACTGATGCTTGTTTTCATTCCTTTAAGGGCTCCAGACCTATCTTTTCTTCTTTTTTATTTTTTTTCCCTATCAAATCAGGGGAAATCTCTTAGAAGGATGACACCATGTGCACTTTTTTTCCCCTCAGAAGCAGCAGTATATGAGTCAGGAGAACTAATGGTTTCTACTAAGCTCTGTTATCTCAGGATGAGATGACTTGAAGCAGCATCAGCTGTGAGAAAGCTTGTTCCAAGCTCCAGCTGAGAGGAATTAGCCCCATCCTGCCAGCAGCCTATAGAAAGGCTGGGAGCCTTGCACAGCTGCTGGGAGAGGGCTTAATGTTGTTAGGGCTGCAAGGGCTTGTTGGGGCAGTTTGGTCTGCCTCAGTGCTGTGAGTGGCCAGGAAGGTTCTTCTCCTTGAGGACTGTGTTGGGAAATGCAAATGTTGAGAGTGTTGAAGCTCCCTGAGGCAGGGTTAAATGTTGTAGGCTTCAGGAGAGCTGTGTAGGAAGGAATGGGTGAGGAGACCTCACTGCCATCTTTTCATGAATATTGCCCTTTGGTTTGGGTAGGATGTTATGGCTACAGGACAAGGCATCTGGAGCTAAAAGGTAAGTGGAAATCTGATTTACTTTAATGGATTCTGCTCTGGATTAATGGATTCTGGATTAAAAATGTCAGGGAGGAGGATGGAAGTTAGTGCAGCTAAACAACTTTGATGCTGAGCATGGAAATACAAACCTCAAAGGAAAAAAAATGAATGTCCCAATCCTAAGCCTGAAGTTACTTGCTAAGATGTCTTGTAGGCACCTTGAAGCTCCCATCTCAAGAGTTTGAGAAGCTAGAAAATACTTCAGGCATTCAAACTTTGAGCTTGGAAAGGGAGAGCTGACAAAGCTGTGCTGGAGGCCATGCAGCAGATCTGGCTGTTGAAAGAGAGCCTTCAGTGAGCTCTCTTTTGGCTGCCTCTTCTCCTGGGAGTTCTATGGCCTCTGTTGGGCTGGTTGTGTGGTTCCCACTCTCTTTTTCCTTGGCTTTTGCAGGCTCGGAGCTGGCTGGTGGTAGTTTGAGGTCACAGCCTGGCAATGCTAAGCATGTGTCTGTCTGCTTTGGAACTGGGGGTTGTTCAAACACCTCAGTGGAACCTGGGGAGTGGACAACAGGAATAACAAACTCCTGAAAACTCCTGCCTGGTGCCAGGAGAATGAGGGATGAAGACTTTTTGCCTGCTGAGCCCAACACTGCCAGGGCCACTTCGTTGGTCCAGTGAGTCTCTGTATGTGTGTACTGGGTACAGATAGGAAATGATTTGTCCTGTGTGTGCCAGGCTACTGGGGACACAAAGCTGTCTCAAGGGGGTGGGAAATGAAATGCCAGCAGTGCTTGGATTTAATGGCTGTCTGAGCTTCATTATTTTTTTTCTCCACCTCTTTGTTCTCTCTGTTTGCTTGGCTCAGTGCATAACAAGGGCTGTGCAGCTTGGTGCCTGCCTCTCCAAAAGTTGGAGTGTGGAGCTTCTGGGTGTTTGCTCCTCCTTGGGCTTTGAATGCTTTCCTGCACAGGTGCCTGTCTTGCTTCCTGATGCTGCAGGAGGGGCTTTGTAGTCCAGCACTGAGAGCTGGCTAGGTTGCTGCAGCTTTTCTACTCTTGGCAGATAAATGTTTAGTCCTCAGAAATACTCCTCCTTCTCAGAGCCAATACTTTCCCCAGTTGGATCTCAAAGCTGGACCTGTTTCTGTTGTTGCTCTGGTGGAACAGCTGCTGTGTTGGAAGTAGACTGTGGCTGTACTTGAACTGCAAGCTCTCTGCTTGGGCACCAGCAGAGCTTAGGATAGAGCTCAACAAAGGCTAAATGCTGAAGTCCTGAGACTCAGCTGAATTTTGTGCTGGAGCACCCCTGTACCCAACTGTGATTGTGTGATGGAGGATAGGCATAACACAGCTGAACCTTCTTCAGTATCCCATTAGGCATCCAATACTCTCCAAGTCTGGAATCATCATAATCTAGGTGCTTCATGGATTATAGTTATTGCAGAATAGATTTGTCAGGGTTGGAAGGGACCTCAAGGATCATCCAGTTCCAACCCCCTGCCATGGGCAGGGGCACCTCACACTACAGCAGGTTGCTCACAGCCACATCCAGCCTGGCTGCAAAAACCTCCAGGGATGAGGCTTCCACCACCTCCCTGGGCAACCTGTGTCAGTCTCTCACCACCCTCATGGGGAACAACTTCTTCCTAACATCCAAACTACAGCTGCCTGAAGGGAAGTTGTAGTCAGGTGGGGGTCAGTCTTTTCCCCCAGACACCTGGTGACATGAGGAGAGGGCATGGCCTGCAACTGTGCCAGGGCAGGGTTAGGTTGGATGTTAGGAAGCACTTCCTCATGGAAAGGGGAATTAGACACTGGGATGGAGGGTGGGGATGGAGTCACCATCCCTGGAGGTGTTTAAGGCAAGATTGGATGTGGCACTTCTTGACAGGGTCTGGTCCATGTGGTGGTGGTAGGTCAGAGGCTGGACTGGGTGATCTCTGAGGTCTATGCCAGCCTCAACAATTCTGTGTTGTAAGAAAGAGCAGGGTGAGTAAATGCCTCTCCTCTTCATCCCTGAGTTGCTCTCTTTGAACATGGGCTGTCTCTTTTTGAAACACCACCCAAGTGCTCCTCTTCCTCTACCTTTTTGAGCAAAGCCAATCACAGCACACTGGGGGAAGTTGTGTGTCCTCCCCCTTGCTGAATGCATACTTCTGGCTAAATTCCTCTGCATGCTTTCTGCCCTAAACAGCTAAATGTTTAGCCCTTAAAAAATGTTTGCCTTTCAACACTGTTTCCCTCACAGCAGGGCCTGGGTGGGATTCCCAGCTTTGGGCTGCTCTGCAGCTCTAGACTGAAACTAAATACAATGCCCTGGGACCAAGTCCCATCATCTGCAGCAAGCTGGGCAAGAGGAAATGCTTCTGGTGTTAGCTCAGCTTGTGGCCACACTGGGAGAATTTGTTTTCACACCAAACAGTTGGCTGACTTCTCTGTTGAGGGGAAAGGAGCAACAAGGACTGATCCCTGGGAGAAAAGGCTCTACCTCAGCAGCAGTCCTGTCCTGGGTCATGCTGGTGTTTAGCCATGGCTGTGTGCATGCGACAACTGCCTCCTTGAAACACAAGGGTAAAGGTTTTGCTAGCAGCACCCTCCTGTGCACAGTGTGAGGGTTCAGCACACTTGCTTGTGTTTGCTTCTTGCTGCCTCTAGAGCACCAGGGCTTGCACTGCACAGGGTGTGCCTGGTTTTCATTCCCAGAACTGGTGGTCCTGGTGACAGGCTTTGGGGAAGTGATGAAGCCTGAATCATAGAATCAGTCAGGATTGGAAGGGACCTCAAGGATCAGCCAGTTCCAACCCCCTGCCATGGGCAGGGACACCTCACATTACAGCAGGCTGGCCAGAGCCTCATCCAGCCTGGCTGCAAACACCTCCAGGGGTGGAGCCTCAACCACCTCCCTGGACAACCCATTCCAGGCTCTCACCACTCTCGAGGAAAGAACTTCTTCCTCACATCCAGCCTGAATTTCTCCACTTCCAGCTTTGTTCCATTTCCCCAAGTCCTGTCACTCCCTGATATCCTAAGAAGTCCCTCCCCAGCTTTCTTGTAGCCCCCTTCAGATTCAGGAGTTTAAGGCCAGGCTGGATGAGGCTCTGGGCAGCCTGATGTAGTGTGAGGTGTCCCTGCCCATGGCAGGGGGGTTGGAACTGGATGATCCTTGTGGTCCCTTCCAACCCTGACTGATTCTATGATTCTATTCCACTGTGCTTCTGGCTCCTGTTGGTATGAACACAGTGAGGTGAAAGGCATTGAGTGTCCTGGACAAGGAATTTGGTCAGCTCAAGGCAGCAGATGCTCAATTTCTCACCCACTGGAGGACTCAAGTCCTGATGATTTCAGGATCAAGCCAATGATTTCAGGAAGCCAACTGCAGAGAGGTTGAAGTGGATGATCTCTGAGCCCCCTTCCAACCTGAACCATTCTATGAATATGCTGAAGGAAGGGGAAAAAAGACTTGAAAGGAAAATGGCAGGGATGCTTGCAGTGGGGAAAATAGAATGGATGGGGTTTTAGAGCTGGGGGAAGCCTTTTGTTGTGCAGATTATTTCTGGCTTTCAGCCTGATTTGGGAAACCACTTCTGTCAAGAGAATGAAAGATTAAAGGCACAAATTTTAATTGCTTATGGGAAAAAAAATGATTTACTCCCCATGAGACTGATTCAGCCTCCAAAGTAAGATCTCTTCTGGACCATGCACTGCATCTCAGCTATGCTGGAAGCTACAGCAGAGAGCAACAACTCCTTGCATCTTCAAGAGCAGGCTTCTAATTGCACCACAAGAAAGTGATTTCCCAATCCCCCTGGAATGTGGTTTCCAGTGCAGAATTTCTGCTTACAGTGCTCTTGTCATCTGCTGAATTTAAGGAATGAAATTGGAGGAGGAAACATTTTGTTATTACAGATCAAATCAAGGAAGGGCCAGTGAGATGGATAGCTTGTTGAGTTATCCAGAAGAGTTGAGTTATCCTTTGTTTTCCTTCATATCTGAGTCAAATGGAGCAGTGTAAATGTTGCTCTTCTGGCTGTGAGGATGTGATGCAACCCATGGTATGTTTGGGTAGGGCAGGGCCAAACAAGAGAGCTCTTCTGGAGCAAAGGAGCCAGCTGAGAGGCTTTAGAAACCCCAGCCTTCACCATGAGCTCTGCATGCCATCTGCCTATGCAATTGGGACCCAGGAGGTTCCACCTCAACATGAGGGAAAAAAACTTAGTGGTGTGAGGGTGCTGGAGGCCCTGGAGCAGGCTGCCCAGAGAGGTTGTGGAGTCTCCAACTCTGGAGTCACTCCAAACCCACCTGGATGTGTTCCTGTGTGACCTGCCCTGGGTGGTCCTGCTGTGGCAGGGGGGTTGGGCTGGGTGATCTCTGGAGGTCCCTTCCAACCCCTGCCATGCTGTAGCTCACATCCTCCTGGGCTGCAGCAGGAGAAGTGTGGCCAGCAGGGCCAGGGAGGGGATTCTGTCCCTCTGCTCCACTCTGCTGAGACTCCACCTGGGGCTCTGTGTCCAGTTCTGGAGCCTCTGTTACAAGAAGGATCTGGAGATGCTGGAAGGTGTCCAGAGAAGGGCCACGAGGATGAGCAGAGGGTGGAGCTGCTCTGCTATGGAGGCAGACTGAGAGTTGGGGTTGTGCAGTCTGGAGAGGAGAAGGGTCTCAGGAGACCTTCTTGTGGCCTTCCAGGATCTGAAGGGGGCTATATGAAAGGGGACTTCTGCAGCTCTCCTTCTCTTACTGTGATTATTATGAACAAAAAAAGTGTGGTTTTAGCCTTTGCAACACCACCCCCTGCAGTACCTGACTCCATGTGTGAGGACTTTGTATCCTGAGTGAACACATTCCCTTTCGGTGGATGTTACTGCCCAGTGGCTTGAGGGTATCAGAAGAGGTGTGGGAGTGAAAATGCTGAACCTTTTCTGTAGTTTCCTTTTTTTTGGTGTGTGTTTCTAGAGCCTCTAGCAGAAATTCTGGTCCCTCAAGAGCTTTGTTTGGAGGTTGCAGAAGGGTGGGGTGGAGCAGTAGTGTGGGCAATCTGTGCTGCTCAGCAGCTTTAAGGTCAGCTTAGCACTAAAAAGGGAGGTTCTGGATGCCCTGTCCAAAGCCACAGCCACTCAGCCATGCTGTGTCTGCCTTGCCCTGGGCACTGGGAGAGAAGGCAGTGACTGGGCTCTGGAGGGGAGGTGGAATCATCACAGGGTCAGAATGGTTTGAGTGGGAAGGGACCTCTGAAGGTCACCCAGTCCAACCCCCTCTGCAGTCAGCAGGGACATCCTCCTCTAGATCAGGCTGTCCAGCCTCACCTTGAATATCTCCAGGGAGGGGGCTTCATCCACCCCCCTGGGCAACCTGTTCCTGTGTTCCACCACCCTCCTGGGGCAGAACTTGTTCCTAACACCCAGTCTAAATCTCCTCTCCTCTAATTCCACACCATTGCCCCTCAAACTGTCCCTGCAGGCCTTTGCAAACAGTCTCTCTCCATCCTTCTTGTAGCCCCCTTCAGGTGCTGGCAGGTTGCTATTAGGTCTCCCCAGAGCTTTCTCTTCTCCAGGCTGCACACCCCCAGCTCCCTCAGCCTCTCCCCATAGCAGAGGTGCTCCAGCCCCCTGCTCATTTTTGTGGCCCTCTTCTGGACCTGCTCCATCAGGTGCATGTCCTTCTTGCATGGAGGGCTGCAGAGGTGGCTGCAGTACCCCAGGTGAGGTCTCACCAGAGCAAAGAGGCAGAATCACCTCTCTGCTGGCCACACTTCTTGTGATGCAGCCTGGGATGCCATTGGCCCTCTAGGCTTCAAGTGCACACTGCTCGTGCCCAGGGAGGAGCTGTGCTGGAGTGGAGCTGCTGAAAGGTGAAGAGGAGGAGAGTTTGTGCTCAGAGATTCCTTTTCCTGTGCCCAGGGTTCCCTCCTGTCAGACATGGATCAAAAGCCACACCAATGTGAACTGCTGGACAGCTTCAATCCATGCAGAACATTGTCCTAAGGGAGTTGCTGTCTTTCAGGTGTGGTCTCCTTGACTTGTGCTTGTCACAGTCAGATCACCAATGGCCTTTTGGTCACAACCTTCACTACAACTGGGGGGAAAGAAAAAACCTCCAACTGCTGCCAAGCCAAGGCATCTGGTTTGCTTCCACATGTCCAAACAGCAGTAATACCTTTAATGCTATCTGCAGACAGGTTAGAAAAACCCCAAATGATATAGATGGGAAAGTGGTTGCCAAGAAATAATGACAGTAATTATTTTCACTGGCTTTTTATTTCTATTTATAGATATATTTTGGGTTTTTTGGGTCTTGTTCATGTGTGTGAGCTCAGAAACAAATCAGCCCCCAGGGCAGTGTGTTGGAGTTTGGGACTAACCACCACCTCAGCAGCCCTCTGGCAACAGGCTTGCAGCAACCACTGATGAATGTTGTGGCTCTGCTGTGGACAGCACAAGTCAGGACCTGCAAGCAGGAGTTAGCTTATCAAAACTAATTTGGGAACAAGATCTTGCCTGGATAGGAGGATGGAGGACTGCAATCCAATTTAAAAGCCCCAGCTGAATCTTCTGTTGCAGTATTGATTAGCACAAGTGGTTGCTTCCCCCTTTCCCCAGCCCAGCCAGACAAGCCTAAATGCTTTGTCATTAACAGGCTGGGGGCTGAAGGAACTCTGCTCCCCTCCCTGGTTTAGTGTTTCAGAAAGGCTTCAGTCTGAATAAAGCACAAACATCTGGGTTGCATTCCTTGGGTATTCCTCACCCATGCTGAGTGGTGAGGAACAGAGCAGTGTGCTGGATAAGTGGTGTCTGGAGGTTTGGAGACCTCTGGTTAGTGCCTTGTAAGATGTAACTTGGCATTTTGTGGCAGTGTTCACAGAACATATTCACTTCTGGGCTGTGCTGTTCTTCCTTTTGAAGCTTGTTCTCCTTATTTTTTTTTATTATGTGGTTGTGCTTGAACTAGAGAAGTGCTCTTGTCCTTCACTGTAATGAGTTGCCCTTTCACTTTGTCTACAAGCAGGTACCAGGTACTGAAGTTAAAGGACCAAGGGCTGCTGAGGTGATGTTTTCCTGCAGCCTGTTAGATATTTCATCCAGAATTCAGTGGTATCTGAAGCAGCCTTCCTCCTCCTAAAGATGTGATGAGGATGGATAAATCTGATGAAGAGCAACTGAAGGAGCTGGGGATGGTTAGTTTGGAGAAGAGGAGGCTGAGAGGAGACCTCATTGCTGTCTACAACTACCTGAAAGGACATTGTAGAGAGGCTGCTGCTGGTCTCTTCTGACAGGTAATTAGTGATAGAACAAGAGGGAATGGCCTCAAGCTGCCACTGGGGAGGTTTAGACTGAAGAGTAGGAAATTTTTTTTCCCAGCAAGAGTGGTCAGGGATTGGAATGAGCTGCCCAGGGAGGTGGTGGAGTCTCCAAGCCTGGATGTGTTTAGGATGTGGTGCTTGGGGATGTGATTTAGGGGTGAGCCTTGTGGAGTAGGGTTCTGGGTTGGACTTGGTGATCCTGAGGATCTCTTCCAACCTGAATGTTTCTGTGTTTCTGTGACCAGTTTGCTTGCAAGGCTTTACCCCCAGTGCCTTTCAAAGAGCTTTTTGTTATGTGGCAGAGCTGTGGTGGAGATCCCTTGCTGTGTATGACGTGTGTGAAGCCCCTGGTTTCAGCAGGAGCCATGGCCAGGTGTCACACCACCCTCACAGACACTGACATTGTGAAAACAACAGCAAAGAGGGTAGCAGAATGCCTCTGTGCAAGGCACACACAAAGCTCTCTGGGGTGTGCCAAGAGGGTGTTCAGCATGGTGCTGGAGTCAAGGCAATGAGGTCTCCTTGTTGGAGCACCACAGTCCTTGCTGCTTTGTAGCCTCTGTGCTGGGAGATGTGTTACACAGAAACATTCAGGTTGGAACAGACCCTCAGCATCACCAGGTCCAACCCAGAACCCTACTCTACAAAGCTCACCCCTAAACCAGAGACCCAAGCACCACATCCAAACCACCTTGAAACACATCCAGGCTTGGGGACTCCACCACCTCCCTGGGCAGCTCATTCCAACCCCTGACTACTCTTGACATGAAAAAATGTTTCCTACTGTCCAGTCTAAACCTCCCCAGTGGCAGCTTGAGGCCATTCCCTCTTATTCTATCACTAATTACCTGGGAGAAGAGACCAGCAGCAGCCTCTCTACAATCTCCTTTCAGGTAGTTGTAGACAGCAATGAGGTCTTCCCTCAGCCTTCTCCAAACTAACCATCCCCAGCTCCTTCAGTTGTCCTTCATAAGTTTTATTCTCCAGGCCCTTCCCCTTCCTTGCCCTCCTCTGCCCTGGCTCCAGCACCTCCACATCTCTCTTGTGTTGAGGTGCCCAAAACTGGACACAATACTCCAGGTGTGGCCTCCCCAGAGCTGAGTCCCAGGGGACAATCCCCTCCCTGCTCCTACTGGATACAACATCTCTAATCTCTGCCAGGATGCCTTTGGTGGCATGTGCAGGAGGAAAACCTTCCCAAAGCTTCCTCCCTGTCTAAAACCATTTATTTATCCATACTTAGCTAAGGGTACCCTTGGTCTTTGTGGTGCCTGAAGTGAAAGTGTTGCTGTGGGAGTTCTTTTCTCTTGAAAGCTGTTGGCATCCTCCAGCAAAGCCTCAGTGACTTTGTAGAGGCTGTGAGGTTGGTCCTCTGGGCATGCAATAATGCCCCTTTCCTGGCACAAAGCAGAAGATACTTGAATTAACCTGAGGAAAGCATTAGCAGAGAGCAGGGCAGGAGGAAGGCTGAGCCAAGCCTGCTGCTGTTCACGGCTCTGACATGGTTGCTGTGACTGATGACAAAGTGCTGAGGGCAGACAGCTGAGATTGATGACAGGCTGAGGATGCTGCTGCTCTGCAGGGAGCTGCTCCTAAATTGCCTCTGTCAAACAAAAGATGAAATAAGTGCCATGGACTTTGCTCTGGAAAGACTCTCTCTATCTCTCCACTACTGGCTCAGCATATTTTTGAAGAGGAAAAAATCCTTTCTAGTTAGTCAGCTAAAAGATCCTTCTTTGCTTGTTCCACTGTACCACAGAGGTGCTGGGGGAGAAGTTCAGTGCTGTGTTTGGGAAAGGGGACATGCAGCCTTGGCTTCTGCTTTCAGGAGGCTGCTACTCCATCTCTGCACTGCCACAGGTGTCAAAAATGCAATGAAAAACTGCTCCTCAAGTGTGTCATGAAATGGCTTGCAGAAAACCTCTCTTAACTCTCCCAGGAATGAAAATGTGTGGCTGACAGCTTCACTCCAGCCTTGGTGCATTGGGTGGCTGGGCATGGGCTGGAGTCCCCAGGGAGGTTGTGGAGTCTCCTTCTCTGGAGACTTTCAAGCCCCATCTGGAGGTGTTCCTGTGTGCCCTGTGCTGGATTCTCTGGTCCTGCTCTGGCAGGGGGTGGACTCAATATTTGGAGGTCCCTTCTCACCCCTTACATCCTGTGAGCCTGTCATATCTTTAACAACCAACAAAGTTTCCCACCAGCTGCTACTGCAAAGAAAGATCTTTCTTTACCTGGCCAGTGCCAGGAGGGTACAAGCCTGGCTGAAAGTAGCCCTGAGAGATGGTAGCTGTGCTGCAGGTGCAGCTCTGTGGGACCAAGTCCTGCTGCTGAGGGAGAGTCTTGAGGCACAGAGGGAGAAATGCAGAGATGCCTAAACTTCCCCTGCTGCAACTTGAGGTTGTTTTCTCTCATCCTATTGCTTGTCATTTGGGAGAGGAGACAGACCCTGACCTTGCTCCATCCTCCTTTCAGGTAGTTGTTGAGAGTGATAAGGTCACCCAGGGCAGGTCACACAGCAATGCATCCAGGTGGGTTTGGAATGTCTCCAGAGAAGACTCCACAACCTCTCTGGTCAGCCTGCTCCAGGGCTCTGGCACCCTCACAATGACAAAGTTTTTAGGTTCATATGGAGCCTCCTCTGCTCCAGCTTGCCCTCATTGCCTCTTCTCCTGTCCTTGGACATCCCTGAGCAGATGTCCCTCCATCCTCCTGACCCTGCCCTGCACATCTTCATCAACAACAATGAGGTCACCCCTCAACCATTTCCAGCACAGCAGCAGTGTCCTCCTGCTTCGAGCTTGTATTGAAACAGAGGAGGAACAAAGTGCAAATCATCAGCTCTGACCCACTGATCAAAGGCAATCAAAGGCACTCAGGGAACAGCTAAGCAAATTCTTCCACTCCTGCTGAATCTTAGGAAAAGCTTACTGGATTCAGTAAGCCCAGGACCAAATTCTTTATTTTTATGGTGGAAACATCCCTCCTTGTAACACTTCATCACTTCTCAACCTTCTGGCTAAGCTTAAGGGTAGGATCTGTTGTTGTCAGTTTCTAGTATGAGGTGTCCCTGCCCATGGCAGGGGGGTTGGAACTAGATGATCCTTGTGGTCCCTTCCAACCCTGACTGATTCTATGATTCTAATACCTGGGATGTCCTCAGTGGGAGAACTTTACATTAAATGGGTTGTTTGGCCTGGGAATTGAACCCAGAGCTTGCTCCTTCCACTCCATGCATTGTCCCAGTATTGCAGTGACCTCTGGGGTGGTTCAGCCTGAAGAAAAGGAGGCTCAGGAGAGAGCTTCTTGCTCTCTGCAGCTCCCTGGAAGAAGTTGTAGTGAGGTGGGAGTCATTTTCTTCCCCCAAACAACAAACTGTAGGATGAGAGGAGATGGCCTCAAGGTGTGCAGGGAAGATTTAGGTTGGACATTGGGAAAGGTTTCCTCACTGGAAGGGTTGTCAAGCTCTGGAACAGGCTGCCCAGAGCAGTGGTGGGAAGTGCTTTAGTTGTGGTGAGGTGGGAGTCAGTTTCTTCCCCCAAGCAACAAACTGTAGGATGAGAGGAAATGGCCTTAAGGTGTGAAGGGAAGGTTTAAATTGGACCTTAGGAAAGGTTCCCTCACTGGAAGGGTTGTCAAGCTCTGGAACAAGCTGCCCAGGGCAATGGTGGAGGGATTCAAAAGACACACATGAATGTGGTGCTGAGGGAGATGCTTTAGTGGTGACCTGGCAGTGCTGGTTTAATGGTTGGACTTGATGACCTTCAAGGTATTTTCCAACCACAAGGGTTTTATGATTCTACATTTAACTGTTGGTTCAAATTTGGTTCAAGGTCTAAAGCCTTCATGCCTTAGACTTGCCACCTTCATTTCTTGTTTCCAAGCAAATGATTTCCATGGCCATTGTAAGATTTGCTGTGCAGATTTGCAGCCTCAGTTTTTGCTGTCATTTTGACTACTAACCACAGAAACTTTCAGGTGG
Source organism: Indicator maculatus (assembly GCA_013399975.1). Lineage (NCBI taxonomy): Eukaryota > Metazoa > Chordata > Aves > Piciformes > Indicatoridae > Indicator > Indicator maculatus. The sequence continues at coordinate 152,221 of VXBD01009537.1, forward strand.
GAAAAGACCCTGGGGACCCCCAGGTCCAACCAATAACCCTACTAATGTGAGTAGCTGAAATTGTTGCCTTGAAAATACCAACTGTCCAAGCATACCCAAAGGCAGTTTACTCCTTTCTTCCATGTGAAAGTTAAGCATAAAAGTTTACATAGGCTATATGGGGGGGGGGGGGGAATGTTTGATGTCATTTTCTTTACCAGCAGACTTCCTACCCATAGAGGAAATAAAAAAATAAAATAATGGTAATAAATCCTTGGTGCTTAATCTGCAAGCAGGGTGCAAGCAACCTGCATTGTTCCCATGCATTAGTCAGCTGAAATACTCCTAGCAAATCCTCTCCCTTTATCACCCTAATCCTCAGAGTCTGGAAGGAAAATTCAAAAGCATGTTCCAAATGGCCAAGCAGCTCCAGCCCCCTCCCTTCTTAACAACTTTTCATCCTCACATCATCTCAGGGCAGTGTTTGACTGAACACTGAGCTCCAATTAGTATATGCAGAACAGACAACTCCATTCACCATCTCTCTGGGCTCTGCTGGCAATTATTCCCCTGACACAAAACAAAAGGTTTGGGTTTGTCTCTGTGTGTGTCTGCAGGATGCTTCCTACCACTGCACTTTCTCCCAGAGGGTCCCTCAGTTACTCTTTGTGCTGGAGATGCTGACTTCTGAATCATGGAATCATAGAATCAGTCAGGGTTGGAAGGGACCACAAGGATCAGCCAGTTCCAACCCCCTGCCATGGCCAGGGACACCTCACACTACAGCAGGCTGGCCAGAGCCTCATCCAGCCTGGCTGCAAACACCTCCAGGGATGGAGCCTCAACCACCTCCCTGGACAACCCATTCCAGGCTCTCACCACTCTCATGGGGAAGAACTTCTTCCTCAAGTCCAGCCTGAATCTCCCCACTTCCAGCTTTATTCCATTCCCCCCAGTCCCATCACTCCCTGATATCCTAAAAAGTCCCTCCCCAGCTTTCTTGGAGCCCCCTTCAGATATTGAAAGGTCACCTCGGAGCCTTCTCTTCTCCAGACTAAACAGCCCCAATTCTTTCAGTCTCTCCTCATAGCAGAGGAGCTCCAGCCCTCTGCTCATCCTGGTGGCCCTTCTCTGGACACCTTCCAGCATCTCCAGATCCCTCTTGGAACAGAGGCTCCAGAACTGGATGCAGTACTCCAGGTGGGGTCTCAGCAGAGCTGAGCAGAGGGGGAGAATCACCTCCCTTGCCCTGCTGGCCACACTTCTCCTGCTGCAGCCCAGGCTCTGCTTGGCTTTCTGGGCTGCAAGTGCACACTGACAGCTCCTGCTGAGCTTCTCATCCCCCAGCACCCCCAAGTCCCTCTCCTCAGGGCTGCTCTCCAGCCAGTCCCTGCCCAGCCTGCATTTGTGCTTGGGATTGCCTCGACCCAGCTGCAGGACCCTGCTCTGGGTCTTGTTGAACCTCCTGAGGCTGGCTTGTGCCCAGCTCTGCAGCCTGTCCAGGTCCCTCTGGATGGATCCCTTCCCTCCAGCCTGTCCAGGTCCCTCTGGATGGATCCCTTCCCTCCAGCCTGTCCAGGTCCCTCTGGATGGATCCCTTCCCTCCAGCCTGTCTGCTGCACCACACAGCTTGGTGTCATCAGCAAACCTGCTGAGGGTGCACTCAATGCCTCTGTCCATGGCACCCACAAAGATGTTGAACAAGACTGGTCCCAGGACTGACCCCTGAGGGACTCCACTTGTCCCTGGCCTCCACTGGGACATGGAGCCATTGACAGCCACTCTTTGGGTGCAGCCATCAAGCCAGTTCTTTATCCATCTTATGGTCCTCCCATCAAACCCATGTGTCACCAGTTTGGGGACCAGGATCTGGGAAGCCAACCCAAGGCAATGTCTTGTCTCAGAAGTCGTGGACTGGAGGTAGCAGCAGTGTAAGATGTGCTCTGGTGTGCTTTGTGGGCTGTGTCTAGGCAATGTTCTTGCCAGAAAAGGCACAGGAATCAAAATCCTGGCTATGGTTTGCCACCAGACAATTTATTGTTTGACCTGAGGACAAGAAAAATCTCTCCTGTGTCTTCATCTGGCACAATCCAGCACTGCAACCCAATGCTTGGGATAGGATTGGACCCTGTTGTAAGCTGCTGAGAGATGTGAGAGCCAAGGTAGAGGTTCCTTCATGCAAAATTCCAGCCTGGGAGCCCTGAGGAGGGGAAGCAAAGGGAAGCAAGAGCTGGTGTGCTGTGTGGGGGTTTTGCAGAGTTATCAGTCAACAGCTGTAAGCCCAGACTCCTTGCAGCTGAAAACAGATCTGCTCCTTCAGCCTGGCCACTCATGCATGGAAAATCAAAGAAGATTGAAATCTGTTTAGAGAGAGAGAGAAAGGGGAGCCCCAACCTTCAGTAAACTCCAGACTACCAGAAAACTGTCTTTGAGACACCACATGTAGCATGGGGAAGATTAATTTAGCAGTACTGCTTTTAAAGGTAGCTCTGTTGGTTGTTGATCTGTGACAGAGAAACTCTGCTCACCTCTTGCAGCAGGAAATTAGGAATATATGTGTGTGGTTTCATGGTTTGAGCTAGAATCATAGAATCTGTCAGGGTTGGAATCTGTCAGCCACTTCCAACCCCCCTGCCCTGGGCAGGGACACCTCACACTACATCAGGCTGGCCAGAGCCTCATCCAGCGTGGCTGCAAACACCTCCAGGGATGGAGCCTCAACCACCTCCATGGACAACCCATTCCAGGCTCTCACCACTCTCATGGGGAAGAGGTTCTAGATTAGTAGCAGTTGGTAGAAATATTGGAGTCTCTCAAACTAGAGCTGTTCTTTAGGCTTCAAGCAACCTGGGGGACAGAGAGAGAGAGAGTTCCAACCTAGAATTCCAACTGACCTTTATTTGCCTAACAGCAGTTTCAGACTTTCATTCAATCAAACACTAAAAAGCAGCTCCCAAGCCTGTAAGGTTGCATGCACAGAAGAATTTATCAGTTTTTTTTTTTTTAATAAATGAATTTCTACATTTACATCTAAATGATTATAAATTGTGTGGTTCGCTCTGGCTGCCTTTAGGCTACCAAGTGCCTGCATGCCTGGAGGTACAGAGTGGATGCAGCCAGGACCTCCTTTTCTCCCTGTTGTGGGGTTTTTTTTTTTATGGTAAGGATCCCCAGCACATCCCAGAAGGCTGAGCTGCTGACCCCAAGAAAATCCTTAGTCTGGATGATGAGAGGACCAGGAGCCTGAAGTGGGAGGGCAGTCTCTGAGCATGTGGTTACTGTGGAGCAGGGGCACAAGGGGGAGAGCTGTGGTGCAAGAACAAGTCTCTGTATGGAGACAAACACCTCTGTGCTTGGGCTAGCATCAAAGCGGGAGAATCAGAGCATGGTTTGTGTTGGAAGGGACCTCCAAAGGTCATCCAGGCCAACCTCCCTGTAGTCAGCAGGGACATCCTTCACTGGATCAGGTTGCTCAGAGCCTGACCTTGAATATCTTCAGGGATGGAGCCCCAGTCCCTGTTCCAATGTTCCACCACCCTCATGGTGCAGAACTTGTTTCTAATATCCAATCTAAATCTCCCCTTCTCTAGGTTCAAATCATTGTTCCTCCTCCCATCCTTACAGACCTTTGCAGGCAGTCCCTCTGCAGCCTTCTTGTAGGTCCCCTTCAGGCAGCAGAAGGCTGCTCTTAGGTCTCCCTGGAGCCTTCTTTCCAGCTGGTGCCAAGCCTGTACATACTTGGACTTGAGTCTCTCTGTCTCTCTGGTGAGGGTGCTTGACAGGAGCCAAAAGAACTGGTGCTGTTGTCTTGTCCCTGTGACAAGCCTTACAGAACCTTCCCAGTCAGCTCCCTAGAGCTGACCCTCAAAAGCTGTTGGTGCTCAGCATCCTCCTTGGCACCTCCTGGGCTGAGCAGTTTCTGAAGGCCAGAGAGCACTCTGCAGCTGCAAGGCACTCTGCAAAGGCAACCTGGGTCAGTATCCTCATGCTCCTTTCATGTCCTTCTTCAAAATCCCCTGCACCTTCTGTGGCCAGCTGGCCAAGCAGCATTTCTTGCATCTGTAGGATTCTGAATCCACTTCCATCCTTAATGTTCATTACTTTCTTGGAGAGCTACAATTTCATTATTCAGTATAACAGAGCAAAGATTGCATGAATGCATTTCTGAGCATTAGTTAAACAGTAGTTTTAAGAGCAGAAGAGGCTTCCTCTGCCAACAATGTGCTCCTTATTGTGCAGGTCCTTTGAAGAAGTACAGGGGGAAAAAAACTTTTATGGCCCTCAAAAGAAAAAAAAAAAAGGCAGCAAAGTAAATATTTGCTTACCCTCTCCTGCTTCAGAGGGGAAGGCAGCATGGGAAGTTTGATGGGTGGTTAACATGAGTGCTTGCATCCATCCAATGCTAACAGCAGGAAATTTGCAAACCCTTTGATACCTGCCTATGAGAGTCAGAGAGGGAGTTCTCTCGTGCCTGATCTGTTTTGGTGGCACAGCCTGTGGCTGCAGTGTGGTTGTCTCTCACTTTGGTGGTCTGCCCAGCCCCATCTCAAGAACTGAGGCTGTCTGAGCTGAGGAGAACCCACAGCTGAGTGATGGGATGAGAGGGGAGTGATGGCTGGATCTAGGGGCATGAATTCCAGAGCTTTTGCAGCTGGGCCAAAAGCTGACCTGGCTACAAGCAGATATTGGGTGTGGGGGGTGTGTGGTGTAGCCAAAGCATTTCTTTGCTGCTGCCAGACTTGGGCTGCAGCTGCCTGTGGGACTGGGAAAGCTCAGAGTTGGGACTGGCTGATCCTATATCAATAGGACTTGAAGTATCTGCTTGGTGTTAACCCTCTGGGGAGGCAGAGGAACTTTTTCCTATGCCATCTTAGCTGCAAAACCCAGGTAGAGACAGCTGGGGCCAAACTATGCAAAACCTCATGGTCCTGGGCAGATGCAGAGGGCTTGTCATGAGCCTGGGGGCTGCCTCTCTCCCTGCTGGCCTGGGGCAGACAGACATTGTGGTCACAGCATGAAAATCTGCTGGCCTGCATGGGCTCCTGGTGCCATTCTCACAGTCTCACAGTATATCAGGGGTTGGAAGGGACCTCCAGAGATCATCAGGTCCAGCCCCCCTGCCAGAGCAGGAGCACCCAGGGGAGTCTGCACAGGAATGCATCCAGGTGGGGTTGGAAAATCTCCAGAGAAGGAGACTCCACAACCCCCCTGGGCAGCCTGCTCCAGGGTTCTGTCACCCTCACTGGAAAGAAGTTTCTCCTCATGGTGAGCTGAAATCTTCTATGTTCAAGTTTGAACCCATTGTTCCTTGGCTTATCACTGTGCACCACCCAAAAGAGCCTGGCCCCCTCCCCTTGACCCCTACCCCTCAGCTATTGATAGACATTGATCAGATCCCTCTCAGCCTTCTCTTCTCCAGACTAAACAGCCCCAGGGCTCTCAGTCTCTCTTCACAGGGGAGATGCTCAAGTCCCCTAAGCATCCTCCTGGCTCTCTGTTGGATTCTCTCCAGCAGGTCTCTGTCTCTCTTGAACTGGGGAGCCCCAAACTGGACACAGGATTGCAGCTGTGGTCTCAGCAGGGCAGAAGAGAGAAGTAGAAGAACCCCTGTGGTCCACTATGATGAGTGAGAGAGTTCCTGCTCTGGAGCCCAGCTCTTGGCACACACAGCAGCAAGACCAAGCTGCTTTAGAGGACAGTTCCTGGGCTTCAATGCTCCTCCCTCCCCTGACACTTTCATGGCTTTGCCTTAAAACTGAACTGGGGGCTTAGTCACAAATCCTCTGAGCAAGGAACCCTTTCAGCCTGTCTGGGGAAGCCTTGCTGCTGCATCTGTTGGTTTTAGCACATCATTTGGGGACCTCTTTAAGGAGCAAGGTAGTGACGCTGTTGCCTTCCTAGAGATGTGCAGGAACCTGGGGATTAAATTATTTTATACATCGTAAAGATGAGGCTGATGGAGCTGAAGTGCTGAGCTCCTTTTTTAATAAGAGGCACCAGATCAACTCTCTTTCAGTCTTTCAGGAACTCCCTTGCTCTTAATGAATTTACCATGCTGCAGGCCCCACAAATTTCCTCTCTAGCTTCTTTTGGCACTCTTAGATAAAAATGCCATCTGCTAAGGAGATTTATTGGCTTTAAGATGCTGTCCCTTCCTTGTCACCTTGGCTTGCTGGCCCTAAGCTCATCCAGCAAGCTCATAGCAGCACTTACCTAGACAGCATCAGTTGCTGTCAGACCCAAATTGGGAAGAAATCAATTTAAAACACTTTGACCTTTCTGCCCCAGGAGTTTTTTATTTTATTTTGTTTTTCTTTCCCCACCTCCCACCATGGTAAAACCTCTTGCTGATGTAAAATGCTTACACATACATGAGAATCAGAGAATTTCTTGGGTTGGAAGAGACCTTTAAGACCACCATTGAGTCCAAATGTTGACCCAGGAGTGCCAAGTCCACCACTAAACCATGTCACAGACCTTTTAAATACCTGCAGGGATGGTGACATACAAATCTGAATTGAAATCTCTTTACATATATGTATGCACAGGAAAAAAAGAAATCCCAACCCTCCTCTGGCCTCTTTTTATATTCTACTCTGCTTCCACTCTGAACTCTGCCTGAGTTTCCTCATGGAAGGGCTTTTGCATCTGCAGTAGTTCTGCAGGAATTAATTTGGGCCCTCCAACAGCATCTACTGGTGTGCCCTGGGGTGCTGCTATCAGCCCAAGGTGGGGTTTCTGAGGCATAATTTTATTTACAGACCCTTCAGCCTAACACTTTTGCTATTTAACTCCATGCATGTGGCTGCCTGAGAGGGAGGGATGACTGCAGGTGCTGGCTGAAGCTTGGTTGAAGCACCACTGATACTTTCCAGGCTATTGGGGTGATGATTCTGTGATTCTATGATAGGAACTAATCAGCTGCAGCCCCACTAACCCATAAAAGCACAGAGAAGGTTGTAAAGCATTGCTACATCAAGACAGAACCAGAGACAACCTGGGCCAGGATTGTGCCAGCCTCAGTGTAAAAAATGTCTTCCTTTTATCTAGCCTAAATCTCCCCTCTGTTAGTTTAAAACCACCACTCCTTGCCCTGTCACAGCAGACCCTGCTGAAAAGTCTGTGCCCATCTTTCTTCCAAGCCTCCTTTCAGGACTGAAAGCCTGCACTAAGCTCTCCCTGGAGCGTTCTCCAGGCTCAACAACTCCAACTCTCTCAGCCCTTCTACATGGGAGAAGTGTGCCAGCCCTCTGACCATGTTTGTGGCTTCCTCTGGACCACTCCAAGAGGTCCAAGTCTTTCCCGTGCTGAGGACTGCAGAGCTGGGCGCAGCACTGCAGGTGGGGGCTCAGCAGAGCAGAGTGGATCAGAGGGGTAGAATCCTCTCCCTCAGCCTTGAGGGCTGGGTGTCAGGAGGAGGGGACCAGGCTCTTTTGGGTGGTTCACAGTGATAAGCCAAGGAACAATGGGTTCAAACTTGAACATAGAAGATTTCACCTCACCATGAGGAGAAACTTCTTTCCAGTGAGAGTGACAGAGGCCTGGAGCAGGCTGCCCAGGGGAGTTGTGGAGTCTCCTTCTCTGGAGACTTTCCAACCCACCTGGATCCATTCCTGTGCAGACGCCCCTAAGTGATCCTGCTCTGACCCTGATGATCTCTGGAGGTCCCTCCCAACCTCTGATGTACTGTGAGGCTGTGACCCTGTTGGTCACACTGGTTCTGATGCAGCCCAAGCTATGGTTGGCTTTCTGGGCTGTGAGTGCACATTGCTGGCTCTTCCCCAGCACTGCTCCAGTGTTCATGGCTGACTAAACTCTGAAGGGACTCCTGGGCACTACACCTGGGAGTTAAAAATCCAACCCAACCCACCCAACCCTGCTTGACTTATTTGAAACCATTTCAAGAGTCTCCTTACCTCCCAGGGACGCAGTGCAGTGGGGCAGGAGAAGGCTGTCCCAAGGAACAGATGGGACATGTGAGCTGGGAAATGGTGTTCATTCCAAATGCCCTTCTGAAAGCATTGCCTCCCATTCCCTGCACTTGGGCTTTGCTCCCCTACCTTGCTGTCACCTCCTGCTCCTCTGATGCAGGAGGAGGTTGATTTGTTTCAAAGGATGACCTTGTAATGATTTGCCTTTCCTCTGGGTCCTCACAGCAAGAGGGAAGGAAGCTGATACACAGGCAAAGCTAAGGTTTGCCTTACCTCTCTGGAAAATCCAAGCTTAATATCCTTTTTTTTTAATCCCTCAACGCAGTGTTGTAACCACAGTGTCCTAATCCCAGCACTGATCTCTCTTCCACTTAACATCTGAGCTTTGATGAGCTGTCAGAACTTGATGGTGTGTGTCCCTCCTCAGCCTCCCTTTTTAGAGTGGAGTAGGTGACTCTCTCAGCAGCTCTAGCCACTGGCTGGGGAGGTTTTTACAGGAGTCTTTTAGAGGAGTATTTTGTATTTGTTGCCCTGCTAATGGAAGATGTGAGAGCCACATTGCCCCTCTCCCAGGGAAATTATCATCAGGGCAAATTACAGCTGCTGAGTCCTGCCAGACAGTCCCCTGGGCCTTATCTTATCTATCTACTCTTTCTTTTTAATGCCACCCTCATCATCATGACATCTAAGTGCCTTAAAAGTTTTTCCATTGCTTCAGAGGGAAGATACATTTCTGGGTGTGTTAGTAGAAAAACCCTTCCCTGGCTCTGGTTGTTTGAGGGATAAAAGTTAGAGTGAAATGGGCACTGAAAAAGTGACCTTCCAGTGCAAAAAAAACCCCAACAACCCCAAACCCTTTTACTTGTTGACAAACCTGCCTCTTGTTGCTATTTTGTCCAACATATGTCCTGTGGCTTTTGCTTCTGGCTATGCTTAGGGATTAGCAGGATTCTACAGAGCTTCTGGCTCTGGTGGTGGAGTGAGCAGGCAAGCAGGAACGTAGTAAGTCCATGCTCTGCTCCAGTTCATGCTCTCACAGCATGAAGGATGTGGAGGTACTGGAAGGTGTCCAGAGAAGGGCCACAAGGATGAGCAGAGGGCTGGAGCTGCTCTGTTATGGAGACAGATTGAGGGAGTTGAGGTTGTTCAGTCTGGAGAAGAGAAGGCTCCAAAGAGACTCTCTTGTGGCCTTCCAGTGCCTGAAGGGGGCTACAAGAAATCTGGGGAGGGACTTTTTAGAATCATAGAATCAGTCAGGGTTGGAAGGGACCACAAGGATCAGCCAGTTCTAACCCCCCTGCCATGGGTGTCAGGTAGTGACAGGACTGGGGGGAATGGAGCAAAATTAGAAATGGGTAGAGTCAGCTTGGATGTCAGGAAGAAATTCTTCCCCATGAGGGTGGTGAGAGACTGGCACAGGTTGCCCAGGGAGGTGGTGGAAGCCTTATCCATGGAGGTTTTTTCAGGCTGGATGTGGCTGTGAGCACCCTGCTGTAGTGTGAGGTGTCCCTGCCCGTGGCAGGGGCTTGGAACTGGCTGAGCCTTGAGGTCTCTTCCAACCCTGCAATTCTGTGATTCTATGGACCTGCTGCCTTCAGCTGACCTTCAGTGATCTCTGGTTGTGTTTGGAGCATCTGAGGCTTTTTTTTGGTGGTTGCTGAGAAAAGAGCACCACACTCATTTCATGGGAGATGAGACAGCTTGGCTTCTGCAGGGGAGTTTCACTTTGCAGTGCATGTTCCAAGCATCTGCTGCAAATGTCTGATGGGTGTTAAATAAAGCAACTGGGCCTGGGAATTGCTGAGATGGCAAGAAGCCCACAGAGGGTTTCTCCTTCATTGATCTCACTTCTGAACAAGACCATGGTTTGTGTCTCTCAAATGTTCTGTGGTACTCAAATACTGCATTTTGTAACCTGGCCCCAAAAGCATGAGGAAGGATTGCTTCCTCTGTGTGTGTGTGTGTGTGTGCATTAGGCAATGTGCTTCTGCATGTGCAGCTGCTGCCAGCACATCCACACAGCAGACCTGTGCCACTGGCTGTGATACTGTCCTTGGCTGGCTCCTCTGGTTTGGTTTGGGTTTGGTTTGGTTTTGGTTTGTTTTTTTGGGTTTGGTTTGGTTTTGGTTTGCTTTTTATTAAGTTTGGTTTTGGGTTTGGTTTCGTTTTGCTTTGTTTTTTTGGGTTTGGATTGGTTTTGGTTTGCTTTTTGTTTGAGTTTGGTTTTGGGTTTGGTTTGGTTTTGGTTTGTTTTTTTGGGTTTGGTTTGGTTTTGGTTTGCTTTTTGTTTGAGTTTGGTTTTGGGTTTCGTTTTGGTTTGGTTTTGGTTTGGTTTTAGTTTGGGGTTTGGTTTGGTTTTGGTTTGCTTTTTGTTTGGGTTTGGTTTTGGGTTTGGGTTTGGGTTTGGTTTGGTTTTGGTTTGTTTTTTTGGGTTTGGTTTGGTTTTGGTTTGCTTTTTATTAAGTTTGGTTTTGGGTTTGGTTTCGTTTTGCTTTGTTTTTTTGGGTTTGGTTTGGTTTTGGTTTGCTTTTTGTTTGAGTTTGGTTTTGGGTTTGGTTTTGGGTTTGGTTTTGGTTTGGTTTTAGTTTGGGGTTTGTTTTGGTCTGGTTTTGATTTGGGTTTGGTTTTGGTTTGGGTTTGTTTTAGTTTGGGTTTGGCTTTGGGTTTGTTTTAGTTTTGGGTTTGTTTTTGGTTTTAGTTTTGGGTTTGTTTTGATTTTGGGCTTGTTTGGGTTTGGTTTTGTTTGGGTTTGGTTTTGTTTTAGTTTGGGGTTTGTTTTGGTTTTGGGTTTGTTTTGGTTTTGGGTTTGTTTTGGTTTTGGGTTTGTTTTGGTTTTGGGTTTGGTTTGGATTTGGTTTGGGGTTTGTTTTGGTTTGGGGTTTGTTTTAGTTTGGAGTTTGTTTTAGTTTGGGGTTTGTTTTAGTTTGGGGTTTGTTTTGATTTTGGGCTTGTTTTGGTTTGGTTTTGTTTGGTTTTGGTTTGGTTTTGTTTTAGTTAGGGGTTTGTTTTGGGTTTGGTTTTGTTTTGGGTTTGGGTTTGGTTTGGTTTTGGTTTGGGGTTTGTTTTAGTTTGGGGTTTGTTTTTGTTTTGGGTTTGTTTTGTGTTTGGGTTTGTGTTGGGTTTGGTTTTGGTTTGTGTTTGGTTTTGGTTTGTTTTGTTTCTAAAAACCAAGAACAACTTTATTTGTCCAAACAAGACCTGCAGCAGAGCCCCAGGCCAGGAGTGGCCTCTTGGCAGCTGATGCTCCTGGAAGCAGGGAGGGTTCTCCCAGCCAGGCAGCTCTCAGTGACTCTGGCACAGCTGGGGGAAGCCAAGGATCCTTCAGTCTCCTCACTCTCCAGTGGTCAGGGTGCAGCCACCCAGTCTGTGACACTGAAGAGAAAAGAATCCCTTTCAGAGCCTTGTCTCTGTCCCTGTGATACCTCTCAGCTTTCACACACCCTGTATGGCTCCTGGGGCACCAGCTCTTGTCTGTTTGCTGCCTGTAGTTGCTACTCTGCCTTTCCTAGAGGCTGGTGCTGCTGAGTTGTGCTGTGTGTATTTGCTGCCCAGGCTGCGAGTGCTTCGATCCTCTCCTGCAAGTCACAGCTGATCCCCTGAGATCTCTGTGGGATCTGACAGCTCTCCAGGTGTTCAGCCCTTAGCCTAGAGTGGTGTTTGCAAAGGCAGCAGCCTAAAAGCAAGCTTTTTGTTTTCTGCCTCCATCTATACTCCAGCCTGTTTTCCCATAGCTGTGATGTGATGCCCAGAGCAGCTCTGCTGCACTCCTTTCTTTGGCAATAATTTGGATGGGGGCAGGTATTTCAAGGATAACTTTGCTCTTCTCTCCTGCTGGCACAGAGATTTGAAAGCAAGCAGCAGCAGTAAGTGCAAGGTTCCCAAGCCAAAAGGAATCCCCATCTGGCAGTTAGTTCTTCCACCTTGCTGCATCTTACAGGGGAGGGGGCCAGAGGTGACTTGGTGCCAAATGAAAACATCTTTCTAACTCACTTAACACTTTCCTTAGCTGTGTTGTGGGTTTTTATTCTCTGTGTTTTAGTGTAACAATAAATTGCCAACCGTCCCAGAGTTGCATCTACAGATCTGGCAGTGGGTGGAAGTTGAAGCATAGGAAGTTCCATGGAAACAGGAGGAAGAGTAATTTTTTCCACTGTGAGGGTGACAGAGAACTGGAAGAAGGCTGCCCAGGGAGGTTGGGGAGTCTCCCTCTCTGGAGATACTCAAGACCCACCTGGATGTGTTCCTGTGGGACCTGCTCTGGGAGGGGGATTGCACTCAAAAGTCTCCAGAGGTCCCTTCCAGCCCCTAACATTCTCTGATTCTGTGATCTCTGCACTGTCAGAAAGCAACTTCTCCTCCTGATATGCTCAAAAAGAAAAACAATCAAACAAACCCCCCCACACACAAACAAAAATCCCCCACAGTGCAACAAAACACAAGAGGGAGAGTGCTCGACCTGGCTGTAGTTCATCTCAGACACAGTCAGTACAAAGCAAAGAAACTGCAGCCCTGTGGATCCTGCTGTAGGAGCTGGTGTGATGCCTTTGGTCTTGCAGAAAGTAGGAACTATGTGGATCTGACTCAGCAGGGTTCTCCTTGGTGCACCTAAGCAGCAGGCAGCCAGCCTGTTGAAGTCAGTGTGGTAGGTTTAAAGGTACAGCCCCAAACTACCACAGTCAGTAAGGTGATCCCTATGCTTAAACTTTAAGCACATGCTCAAGTGTCCTGCTGAAGAGTTCATGAAGGCAATTTTCCATCTCTCATTGCTTAGACTCCCTCTACAGCAACAGCAGAAGCTGAGAAGGGAGGGGAAAAAGGGGAAGAGAGGCCCCAGGATCTCCTCCAGCAGCCAGTTTTCTTTCTGCTGAAGGCAGAGCTGCTCAGGAGTGTGCTGGGCTTTGCTGCCTGCTGAAAGGTTGCTTCCTCTGAGCTCGTGCTCTAATTTCCTGCCTTGTAATTAGCTCTTCCACATGGTTGCCCCAATGTGCACAGCATGCAGCCATATGATGAGCTTATGCCACTGGACAGCCTGAGTGGGCAGAAGCACAAGGCAGCCTCTGAAATCCTGCCCTCCACATCTACCAGGCTGTAACACAGGCTGACAGTGGTGGAAGAGCTCAGAGAGAAGGGGTTTGGGTGAATTTGGGCAGAAAAGGATTACTCTGCTTGGCGAGAGGCATCTCTAATTGCAGTGGTAGCAGCATTTTCAGGTGGTGGGTTTGAGAAGCACAGTGCCTTGCCTGGAGCACTGCAGCAGATAACAGCAGCCTTGGGGGAAGCTGCTCCCACTTGGAGATGCCAGCTGTCCCTGGCACCTGTTGTGCAGGGGCTTCTGCAGTGTCAGGGCAGGAGGGAAATAAGGGAAAAGAGGAGGATCCAATTGCTCTGGAGCACAGAGCCTTCCCCATCTGAACCTCATGAGGACCAGCAAGGCCAAGTGCAAGATCCTGCATCTGGGTCACAGCAAACTCCAGTGTCCAGAGAGCCTGCAGGGATGAAGGGGTTGAGAGGAGTGTGAGGTGTCCCTGCCCATGGCAGGGGGTTGGAACTGGATGATCCTTGTGGTCCCTTCCAGCCCTGACTGATTCTATGATTCTGTGAGAGCAGCCTTATGGAGAAGGAGGTGGTGGTGCTGGTAGATGAACAGCTGAGCATGAGCCATGAATGAAGCCTCACAGTCCAGAAAGCAAACTGTGCCCTGGGCTGCATCAAAAGCAGCCTGGCCAGCAGGTTGAGAGGATTCTGCCACTTTGTTCTGCTGAAACCCCACCTGCTGTGCTGTGCTCTGGAGTCCTCAGCACAGGAAAGGCATGGACCTGTTGGAGCAGGTCCAGAGGAAGCCACAGAAATGATCAGAGAGCTGGAACAGCTCTGCTGTGGGGTTGTGCAGCCTGGAGAAGAGAAGGTTCTTTAGTGCTTTAGGCCTGTAAGAAAGATGGGGGCAAGCACTAACAGGACCTGTTGTAACAGGACCTGTTGCAACAGGACTAGGGGTGATGATCTTAAAATAAAAGGGGGGAGATTTAGGCTAGATAGATGGTGGTGAAACACTGGCCCAGGTTGCCCAGGGAGGTGGTAAAAGATCCATCCCTGGAAACATTCCAGGTCAGGCTGGGCAGGGCTCTAAGCAACCTGGTGTATAGTTGGGGATGTCCCTGCTCACTGTAGAGGGTTTGGATTACAGCATCACAGAATCAGCCAGGTTGGAAAACACCTCAGATATCCTCAAGTCCAACCTATTACCTCCTGACAACTAACCCATGGCTCCAAGTGCCTCATCCAATCCTTTTTGAACCCCTCCAGGGACTCCACCACCTCCCTGGGCAGCACATTCCAATGGCCAATTTTTCTTTCTGTGAAGAACTTTCTCCTCACCTCCAGCCTAACTTCCCCTGGTGCAGCTTGGGAAAGATGACCTTTAGAGGTCCCTTCCAACCCAAACCCTTCTATGATCCCACCAGCATGGGAGCAGTATGTCCCCACCAGCAGAAGACCTTTAAAGGTCCCTTCCAACCAAAAATATTCTACAATTTTGTGGTTTTAGGTCTAGGTTTTAATGCAGTGCAAGCCAACACCTCTTGGACAGCACTTGAGAAGTCATAGAATTATAGAATGGTCTGGGTTGGAAGGGACTTCCAAAGGTCATCTAGTCCCAGCCCCTCTGCACTCAGCAGGGACATTCCTCACTAGATCAGGTTGCCCAGAGCCCTGTTGAGCCTCACCTTGAATATCTCCAGGGATGGGGCCTCAACCACCTCTCCAGGCAACCTGTTCCAGTGTTCCACCACCCTCATGGTAAAGAAAATGAGTAAGTGGCAGGAGAAACAATGGGAGGAGGACTCCAGGTGTGAATTGGTCAGACTGGGTTGCACAGCTCTCTGCACACAGGGCACACTGGACTGGCATGGGCAGAGTTTGACTCCAGGCTTCACAAAGCAACATTTCCCCCTTCCCTCAAGTACCTGTGCTTCCCAGATCACATCTTAGCCTGAGGTGACAGATGGGATTCCAGTGAGTTTCTTCCTTCAGGTCCCAGCCATGCTTTTTACTGTAATTTCTACTTGATAAGGTTTTACTTCAGAGCCTCTCTTTTTCCAAGTGAGGTTTGGTGTCTTGTTGCTGTCCTGCTTTGACAGCTGCTTTCCTGTCAAAACAAGTGGGAAGCAAGGTGACCTGAACTCTTTTTCTGTGTAATAGAGCCATGGTATCAGCCAGGAGAGCTGAAAAACACTAACAAGGTCAATCCCAAACTCCAAAATGAGCTTGACTGATGAGAAAAAAAAGAAATGAAGAGGTGAGAGAGGAGAGGGAGGAGAGAGAATCTGCTTGGATGTGGTTCAGAATCTCATAGTGTTAGTTAAAACTATTGAAAATGCTTCCACTATTTTATTCAAAATATCATTGGAGAGTTAAGTATTTGTGGAAGGATGAAATTGTCCACAAGGTTGGGGGGGGGTTGTGTGTGGTTTTGGTTTGTTTTGGGTTGTGGTTGGTTTGTTTGGGGGTTTTTTTGGTGGTAAGAGACTTGCACCACACTATTTGGCTGTTCAAACGAACCTATGGTCCTCCCAAGTCATGATTACTCAGTCACCTCTGATCCAAACTGATGCCATTTGATCAGCAAATAAAAGATTTTAGCCTTGTTGGGACAGGGAGCCAGGCACTGCCCCACTGCTTCATGCTGTGTGTTGGATTATAGAGTCATTCAGATTGGAAAAGAACTTCCAGGCCATCAAGTCCTACTGTTAACCCAGCAAGTCCACCACTGAACCATCTCCCTCAGCAGCACATCTCCTGAGTCACTCCAGGGATTGTGACTTCATCACTTCCCTGGGCAGCCTGGGCCAGTGCTTGACAACATTTTCAGGGAAGAGATATTTCCTGCTGGCCAACCTCAGGCTCCCCCATTTCCTCTTGTCCTATCCCTTATTACTTGGGAGAAGAGACCAACTCCCCCCTCAGTACAAACTCCTTTCAGGCAGCTGTAGAAAGCTCTCAGGTCTACCCTGAGGCTCTCTTTCTCCAAGCTAAACAACCCCAGCTCCCTCAGCTGCTCCTCAACCTTGTGCCCCAGACTCTTCATCAGCCTTGTTGCTCTTCTTTGAGCACACTGCAGCACCTCAGAGCCCTTGTAGAGAGGAGCCCAAAACCAAACCCAGTATTTCAGGTGCAGCCTCACCAGGGGTGAGCACAGGGGGACAATCAGTGCTCTGATCCTGCTGGCCACACTATTGCTGATAGAAGCCAGGATGCTGTTGGCCTTCTTGGCCACCTGGACAAACTGACACCAGGTTTAGCTGCCTCTTGGCCAACATCCCCAGGTCTTTTTGTATCAGATAGCCACTCTGCCCTAAGCCTGTAGCATTCCATGGGGTGGTTGTGACCCAGCATGTGGCTATCCTTGTTGTCTTCTGAAGGTGTCCTGTGCCCTTGGCTACCTGACAGGTCATTGCAAGTCCCAGGGCATGTCCCAGGCACAGCATGCTGCAGAATGGGTGCTCAGGCAGCTGGGGGTGTTCAGCCTGCAGAAGAGGAGGCTCAGGGGAGACCTTATTGCTGTCTACAACTACCTGAAGGGACGTTGCAGCCAGGTGGGGGTTGGGCTCTTCTCCCAGGCAACCAGCAGCAGAACAAGAGGACACAGTCTCAAGCTGTGCCAGGGGAAGTTTAGGCTTGAACTTAGAAAGAAGTTCTTCCCAGCAAGAGAGATTGGCCTTTGGAATGTGCTGCCCAGGGAGGTGGTGGGGTCAGGATCCCTGGAGGTGTTTAAGAAGAGGCTGGAGAAGGCACTTAGTGCCATGGTCTGGTTGATTGCTTAGGGCTGGGTGATCAGTTGGGCTTGGTGATCTTGGAGGTCTCTTCCAACCTGGTCGATTCTCTGATGCTGTGTGATTTCTTGCCAGCAAGCAGCACTAGCAGTCCTCCTCTTGCCTTTCCTTTCCCCTTGTAAGAGCTTACAGCTAGGCTGTGAGGAGGACTCATTCCTGCCTGCGTTTCCAGCCCTGTTCCCCTTGTCCTCTGCGCTTCTCCCACGTTCTCTGCTGACAATCCCAGCCCAGCAAACAGCTCCCCCTGTGCTGTCTGCAGGAGATATTTGTTTGCAGAGAGCTGGCTTTAACACTCGGTCCTGCCTTAGACTAAGCAGCCTAATAGACTCTTTCAACACCTCCGCGGCGCTGCCTGCTGTAGCAATCATTCAGCGGTCACGGCTCTCTGCAAACAGCAGCACTGAATTCGCCCTTCAATTGCCAGTTTATTATTCTAAGCTGTCTGGGGAGTGGAGTGGTGAGAGCCATATGCCAGTGTGGCTGTGGACTGCTTGGGAAGTTCCTCATGGGACGCTGAGAGCCAAGGCAGGAGTCCCAGCAGCTCTCTTAGCCTGGTGACTGACAGCATCTGGCATAGGCTTAAAATAACCCAGCCCAGAAAAGAAAACACATCCCTCTCCGAGGGAAGAATTCCTACTGTGTGAACACTGAGCTGAGAGGAGGGTGCTTGTGTTTGGGAGTCAAGGTTGAGGTGCCTTGACTTGCCAGGAAACCCTGCATTTGGTGGTGCTGGTCCAGTGTGCTTGCAGGCAGCTCACAGGATGCTAGGGGTTGTTACTGAGTGACACAAGAAAGCTGCCTGGGGGAGAAGTCCTTAGAGAAAAGGCTAAATCTTTTTATTACAGGACCTCAGTTAGACTTTTGCTGTGAGCTAACCTTATCACAGTGTGGTGTAGAGCCACAGAAGATGGCAGCTCTGTGGTGGCCCTCCCCATAAAGAGCTGTCCTGCAGCAAGCCCAGGGCCCAGCCATGGGATTTCCTCTGCTGTGTCACTGCTCATACAGACTGCTTAATGCACTTCCTTGCAAGGGTTTTCCTTCACCAGATTAGAAGTGAAGGAGCAAGATTCTCATTAACTTCTTCTTTAATGCACAGTCTTTTAACATGGGCTGCAAATGTGATGTGAATACCTTGGGCCAGGCATAGGATCACAGCTCACACGGTGTCAGGGGTTGGAAAGGACCTCTGGAGAGCTTCCAGTCCAACTCCCCTGCCAGAGTAGAACCATAGAATCCAGCACAGGTCACACAGGAACACATCCAGATGGGGCTGGAAAGTCTCCAGAGCAGGAGACTCCACAACCTCTCTTGGCAGCCTGTTCCAGCCCCCCCAGTGAAGAAGTTCCTCCTCATGTTGAGCTCGAACCTCCTGTGCTGGAGTTTCCATCCATTGCCTCTTGTCCTATCCCAGGGTGCAAGTGAGCAGAGCCTGTCTCCTCCCTCTTGACCCCCAGCCCTCAGATATTCTTAAACAGTGATTAAATCCCCTCTCAGCCTTCTCTTCTCCAGACTGAACACCCCCAGTGCTTAAGAACTTGGTTGTTTTGGGGTTTCATGAAGCCACTATGAACCAATCCTTTTTTTTTTTTCTGAAGGCACTATGAACCAATCCTTTTTTTTTTTTTTTTTGGCTGAAGCCACTATGAACCAAATTTTTATTTTTTCTTCCCTCTGAAATTTGGTACTGAAGGGAGAAGTGAGCCTCATATTGGGCTGATGACAGCTGAGCCTTTCCTCGTGCTGACACAACAGCTTCTGGCTAGAGAGGGTCTCACGCTGTAGCACTTATTCTGGACTGGTTCCTGCAGTGGTCCTTGGAGGAAAGCTGGGGCACACAGGCTGGAATAACAAGCAGCAATCATCATGCAAACACATCTGCTGGGTTCAGAGTGTGTACACTTTGTGAAGTGGGACTGTTCTTACAGGCTATTAATGAAAGCTTAACCTCTTCCTCAGCGCTGGAAAACTGAGCTCCCTTGAAAGATTCAATTATGCCCAGGAAAAATAAAGACATAATGGATTTCTCTGTTTCTCCAGAAATCTGAGGAACCCTCCCAAGACTTGTATTCCCTCTTTCTGCAGTGTCCATACAAGACAGTTTAGTTTCTTATGTCTGGATTGTCAAACACGAATCACTTGTGAATTTTTTTCTGTTCCCTAAGTAACTTCCTCAACTATGTTTTACTCCTCCCCACCCTTTTCATCCCTACTCCCTCCCTGTATCTTCTGTTCAGTACATTCCACCTGCATGCTGAAGATGTCCCATGTTAGCTTAGCAAGTGGAAGGACACTTTGGAGGTACTTTTTTTTCTCAGTTAAAGCAAAACATTGCTGCTTCAATTGGCCAAGATGCAGAAACATTCCTCCTCTTATCAGGAAGACATCCAAGAGATAAGGAAGTTAAATCAGATGAGCATCTCTGAAACCCTCCTTATGCCTCGTTCCTGGCTGTTGCTAACTTGTGAAAAGGGTAAATCTCCCATCAGTAAAACCCTCCTGGTGGCTTGTCCACTCCAAACTTCCTTCATGTGTTGCAGCCACAAGCATTAGAAGCAATTCTCTGATGAGGCAGCTGGGTGTCAGAAGCTTGGTTTGTGTGATGGGAGGGTTGGTGCTGGCCTCTGGGTGAAACAAGCTGGTTGGGTACAGCTTGATGCTTGTCTCTGTCAACAGCCAGAGTGCTAGGCTTGGGATGGCTGGTGAAGAGAGGAGTAGGAGTTGCAGGATCTGACTGGGGAAAGGGCTTTTCATCCCTTGGTGTTCCAGAAATAGCTGATGCTGGGGGTTTGGGTTGGGAGCAGAGTTGGCTCTCTAACAGGACAGAGTGGAGGTGGAAGAGGGAGGAGAGGGCAGGTGAGGAATGAGTGCTCTGATGGGGGATTAAGGATTGATGAAGAACCTGCTGAGTGCAGGAGTCTGCTGATTTACAGAGGCCAGAGGGATGAAGAGAAGGAGGTAAAAAGCCTGTGGAAAGGAGAGAGGTTTAATTATTGTCTGAGAAAAAGGAAGAAGAAAATGAGAGAGCCAGGTCAGATAAAGAGGAGGAGGAAACAATACATAAACATTTTCACCTAGAACACAGAAAGTTCTACATCAACAGGAGGAGAAAATTTCCTCTTTGGGAGCAGGCTGCCCAGAGCGGTTGTGATGTCTCCTCTGAAGACTTTCAGAGCCTGCCTGGATGTGATCCTGTGCAACTTGCTCTGGATGAACCTTCTTGAGCAGAGGGGTTGGACTGGGTGGAGTTTAACAAGGCTAAGTGCAGGGTTCTACGCTTTGGCCACAACAACCCCATGCAGTGCTACAGGCTGGGGACAGAGTGGCTGGAGAGCAGCCAGGCAGAGAGGGACCTGGGGGTGCTGGTCTATAATAGGCTGAACATGAGCCAGTAGTGTGCCCAGGTGGCCAGGAGAGCCAGTGGCATCCTGGCCTGGATCAGGAATAGTGCAACCAGCAGGACAAGGGAGGTTATTCTGCCCTGTTCTCAGCTCTGGTCAGGCCACACCTTGAGTCCTGTGTCCAGTTCTGGGCTCCTCAGTTCAAGAGAGATGTTGAGGTACTGGAAGGTGTCCAGAGAAGGGCAACAAAGCTGGGGAGGGGTCTGGAGCACAGCCCTGTGAGGAGAGGCTGAGGGAGCTGGGGGTGTTTAGCCTGGAGAAGAGGAGGNATGGTCCTCAGAGGTCCCTCCTGACCTCTACCATTCTGTGGGCTCATGGCTACTGCCTTCAGGCTGTATTGATAGTGATCCTTGCAGGGTGAGCAGGTTCTTCAGGGGGAAACAATCCACCCTGAGCCCCCTGGCATGTCACAGAGGGTGTTTGCAGCAGCATGCAGCTGCGTGCGGCGCAGCTCGCCTCACCCCCCCCCCCCCCCCCCCCCCCCCCCCCCCCCCCCCCCCCCCCCGCNNNNCCCCCGGGCCCTCTCCTTTGGGGGCTGCTTGTTATGCAGCCAGCATCCACTCAACATAATGGTTGCTACCTGCCAATGTGCTTTGAGGGATATTGTTAGCATTAAATTTGCCATTTACATTTTCCTGTTTGACATAATTGAGGAATGAATGCTCTCATGAAAATTAAACTTGTGGTCCTCCCGGGCTGCTGTAACCCTGTTAAAATGTAATGCGATTCTTTGCTGCCTCTTCTTTTAGGTTTTTTATTAAATAGAATATCCCCATGACTAATTTCCCTGGCTTTAAATGCAGGCTGGGGAAGGAGCATTATTGATAGGGCTGAGCACAAATGGCCCTCTATGCTCAGCCTCTAATGGCCTAATAATGCATTAGACTTGAAGCAGAAATACTTGGAGTTGCAGTGCTTATTGCCATTATTGAAAACACCTGGATGCTCCATTCATCAAGGTTACAGCAAAATGGGCCCATTTGTTTATTAGTCTGTCAGTAAACATCTTTATTTAGTTTCCTGGGCCTCTGCTCTCTGCAGCAGCAGAGAGGAACGAGGCTGTGCAGTGCATCTTTTTGTGGTTTGCTGTTATTAGTTTTTCCCCCTGACAGAAAGAGAAAGAAAAAAAAATAAAGATAATGAAAAGTTTGGATGGCTTCATAAAGAAAACATTTTTCTTTGGCATTGTTTGTTTGTTTCTTTTTTTTTCGTATTTTTTTCCTCTTTAGACGAGGAGGTTAAAAAAAAAGAACCCCGTTGGTATGTAGGCAGGATGATCACATTGCAGAAAGGAGCAGATTTGCCAGACTGAGATTTTTCTTTTTTTCTATTTTTAAAGCATGGTTTAATGGCAGGCAGCCTCCAGAATATTTTTCTTCCCCCTTCTAAGAGCTCTTCCCTGCCCAGTGGGGTTTGCTGTCTGGGGGATGAGGATGCTCAGGGGTGGGTGAAGCTCTTGGGCATCACTGATGTTCACAAGCAGGGTTCTCAGGAAGGAAACCTGTGGCTGGGCAGGGTTGAAGCCATGACAGATCTCTGTAGCTCTGTCAACAGATGTCCTGCTTCATCAGATGCTTGTCACTTAATTGCTTTTGCCACTCATCCTTCCCCCTCTGGCAAAGGGATGGACTTGTGTCTGCCAAGTGCTTCCAGACTGGCTGGGGCTGAGGAAGGAGCTCCTGGTTTCCAGCTCTAGGCAAAAGAGTTGTTGAAATATTTTGGCCCTGCAAACCCCGCCATCTCTCTCAGCCTAGCTGAAATGGACTTTTTTTTTCCTCTTTCCCCCATGTCAGCAAGTATTAGCTTTCACTTTTTGTTCAGATTTTCTTCTGAAAAAGGAAACTAAAGAAATATGACATTTTTTGATTGTCATTTCAAAACAGGGAAAAGATCAACATCTGAGGATTGAATTTTCACTTTGTTTCATTTTGTTTTGACGTTTCCCAGTCAAAATTCTTCAGAATCTGCAATTCTGTAGAGATTGCAGGTGGAAAGTTGACACAGAGCAGACAGCTCCAGCACTGCTCTGGAGGTTAAACTAAGCTCTGGCTGAACCAGGGCTCTCCTGAATAAGGAAGCAGCCATGAAATATTTGTACCCTGGCTTTGAAGATGAGCACTCTCATGGATGATGTTGGCATTTATCTGGATGAGTTTAGTTCTACCATCCCAGTCCTGCTCCATGTTGCTTAAGCTACACTTTGATGATCCTTGAGGTCTTTTCCAACCTCACTGATTCTGTGATTCTGTGTGATTCTACCTGTCCCTTGTGCTAGATGTGAAGAAGCCTAGTCTGTTCCCACAGCTCTGGCTTGTGCTGCATCATCAGTAGTCAGATCCACAAGACCAAGCCTTCTGCCTGCAGGGGAATGGCAATCACAGCATCACAGAATGCTAGGGACTGGAAAGGACCTCTCAAGTTCATCTAATCCAACCCCCCTGCCAGAGCAGGATCACTTAGCGTGGGTCGGGGACACATCCATGTGGGTTTGGAATATCNTTCCACTCCCCTAATCATTTTCATGGCTCTGTGCTGGACTCTCTCAAGCAGTTCCCTGAGATCCTTCTTGAACTGAGTGGCCCAGACTGGACACAATATTCCAGATGTGACCTCAGCAGGGCAGAGTAGAGGGGGAGGAGAGCCTCTCTGACCTACTGACCACAGCCCTTCTGATACAGCCCAAGATGCCATTGGCCTTCTTGGGCACAAGAGCACATTCACACATAGTGTGAGTCAGGTGAGTAGGTGACATGAAATGCCAGAAGGCAGAGCTCCTGCAGGTTTATCTGGGTCCATTTGCCAAGCATCTTGCAGAATATGGGTGACCTGAATGTGGGTCACACGAGGGATTAGCTGGAAGATAACTGAGTTTTAATTTCTGACTTTGTTTGCCCTTCCTGTCCTAGACAGTCAGCAAGGAAAATCGTTTCTGGGGTCTGCTTGAAGAGGGTTTGTGTCTGATCCAGTTTGGGGTGTGAGTGCCCTAGTTCCAGACAACGTGGTGAGCTGGTTGTAGCTGGTGTTGGAGGTTTGCAGAAATATCAGAGCAGGTCAATGCCTTTATCTGATGCTTGAAAAACCATCAGGTGTGTGCTGGCAAGGACAACTTTCCTCTCCTACTCACTTTGGGGTGGGAATGCTCCCTTTTGGACAATATCTTTTTGCATCTCTTCCCTTCTTTTATAAAAACAAATAAATAGTAATAAAGTTTGCCCCTCTCCCTGGGGAAACATTGATGTTAATGGCAGCAAATGAGAGGAATGCTGAGTGAGGAGACACCAAGTTCCATCTAGGATTTGGAGATGCATGTGAGCTGAGGCACTGGCCTGTGCCTCAGGGAATAAAAGGAATGTGGGGCTTGCATCTGCAGTGAGGCAGAGGTCTGGAGCTGTGTAAACTGAATTAGGTCATGTGGATAGGGGTCAGTTTCAGCCTGAGATGGGGAAAATTTGCAGCCTGGGTGGTGTCAGCTCTTGTTACCAAAACCAGCAGGGACTCCTCTTACACCTTCATCAATTCGCTGTACAGAGCTTCTGGAAGGCTGCTGCAGACCTAATTCCTCTCTCCAGACTCCTCCTGTTTCATGTCCATCCAACCTGAATTCTGGCAGGATGCATTTCCTGGAGGTTCTTGCTCTTCTCTTGCTGTCTGCTTTATTTTTCCCTAAGCACAGAGCAAGCTGAGCAGCAAAGACAGCTGCTGTTATGGAAGAATCTGCAAACTGATCTTAGCACACTTGGTTATTGTCTTCTTTTGCAATGTGTCTAACACTGTTCGGAGCATGGGAAGAGAGTTAGAGATTGAAACAGTGTCATCCTTAAAATTATTGAAAAGGAAAGAAGAACCTTGCTCTGAACCCTAGGAAAAAAAAATTACTATTGTCTTCCTCACTGCTCATATCTGTTGAGTTTGATTGTTAAGAGAGGCAGTGAATGCTTGCAGACTAACCCAGCTCTAAATTAATCTTCTTGTACATCCATTCAGGATCATTGAGTGGAAGTTCCTGATGCTGGAAGAGAGAATAATATGGCAAGATAGGACGCAAGTGGTGCCACAGAGCAGTGGACACATCTTCTGTTGCCTGCTATCAATTACTGCTGTTCATAGAGTGATGGGAAAGGCTTGGAGACAGGAGAAAAGGAGGTTGGAGACCTCCAACCATAAGTGGGAGGATATAGCTCAGAATAAATCAGAATTAATCTATGAAGAAAGAGAGGCTGGGTGTTAATATAAAACTGGCACAAAGGTCTCAGATTTCGAGCCAGCCTTGCAATACTATCTGAGCACAGCAGGCAGGGTTCCCATGGCCTACCACAGGTCTGACTTACAGCAAGGCTCTGCTTAGTCCCTTAGGCATGAGAAAGAATTTGAATGTGCCTCCACATGCAAAAGCTTGCCAGCTTTTCTTGTGGTGTGAAGGTACTGAAAAAAAAAAATTCCATGAGAGCTCCAGGTTTTAATTTTGCAGATATATGTGGAAAATTGTTTCTGGATATGTAGAAAGAACCTAACCCTGCTCAGATGGTGTGAATGAAGTCTTTTACCCCCATCTGCACACACAAACCGGGCAGGCTGCCTGCAGTTAACTGTTCTTTTGAGATGTAAACACGGCAGAATCTGGTCTCCTGCTTGTTTGTGTTCAAGGCAGTAGAGAAAGCATTCACCCAGAAAAGAGGAGCTCAGAGCTCCCTGGCTCAGGGCTGCAGGGAGGTCTGCATTCCAGCTGGATTCCCAGCCTGGTGCTGCCTCCTGCGAGGCAGTAGCCATGCATTGGGTGTGATGTTTGCTTCTAGCCTGACTGCCTGCTCTGGCTGGTGATAAGGCTCCAGCCCATTGGCATGCCCCCCTGGCAGCAGAACCCTGAGCCTCGCTCACCTTTTCTGTCCAATTCACACCCAGGTGTCAGGAGAGGGTCAGGACACACAGCTGATAACGTTTCTAGGGTCAGTCACCCCCTGCTTTTGGTCTGTGCAAGAGCACACAGCACCCACTGGACTGGAGGGAAAGCAGGACCATGACCTGGTGGTCAGAGGCTTAACCCTGGTCTGTGCTGGCTACCGAGGACTCCTTAGGTTAAACAAGCACTGGATGAAAGCCAGACGCTTCCCTACCACCTCCCTGCTGGTTATTCCTCTGCACGGAAGCAGTGGTTTGGGTTGTTCCTGCCCAGAGCCTCAACTGGGAGACTTGGGCTCAGGAAAGTGAGCTGAGGAAAAACTCGGAAAGCATCCTTATGTCTTGTTGTGGCTGAGGATGGAGCTAGGGGAAGCCAAACCCCCCTCCCCCAAGAGATTTGAGCCCAATGAGTTGCTCTGTGTTTCGATGCTCTAAACCTAAGAGAAACGCAAGGCAAACTCCCTGCCTTAAGCCTCAGCGACGGAGGTCGGAGCTAGTGGCTGTTTCACCTTTCCCCTGTGACGAGCTCTGGAGCCACTTCCGACCGATGGCCTCAGGCCGGCCGGAGCAGTGGGAGGTCACTAGGGGAAGACTCTCCATGAGGCTGAAGGTGGCTCTCAGATGTGCCGGTCTGGGTACCCAGGTTCTGCTAACCCCTCGGGAGCCTTCTCGCACCAGCTAACTGCAGGGTAGGGGACGGTGGCCTTTCCCCACCACCACCACTAGGTGGCGCCACCACACCAGCGGAGGCTCTGTCCGTGCGGCTCCGTAGGGTCCGGCCGCCGCCGCCGCCGGGGAGCGCAGAGCGGGTACCGGGCGAGGCGGCAGCTGCTGGTTCCTCCCGGAAGGGGGGGAGCGGAAAAATCCCAACCCGCCGTGGTACTACTTGAGCAGATCAAGCTTGAGTAAATGAGGGTTTTAAAAATTGCTTTTCCTTCACTTATCTCAGGGTAGAAGGCATCTGGTTTAGCGTAGGCAATTGGAGTGAATACAATTAAAATTGATTGAGTGCAAATGTTTTAATTGTATAATGTTTTTGCATTGATAATCTCCATAAACTAATTTAATTAGGGGTAATGGGAGCGTGTTTGGGGACGTTTAGGACTCGTTGAGCCATAATGGGTTCAAAATGTCTGAAGTGAACCAAATCGCAGGGGTTCAGTGGCTCTGCTTCCCTTCGGGTAAAACCTTTCAGAGGTGCTTCAGTTGCAGTCTCCCTCTTTCTTTCCCTTTTCCAGCCAAGCCAGACTGAGAGCAGAGGACTGGGAGCAGTACTGGCAGGCAGGAGCTCAAAGGTTTCCCATTAACAGGTTGCCAAAAGGGGTGGTAGAAGTCCCACCCCAGGAATCATTCCAGGTCAGGTTGGACAGGGCTCTGAGCAACTCGATCTAGTTGAAGATGTCCCTGCTCACTGCAGGGGGGTTGGACTAGATGACCTTAAAATGTCTCTTCCAACCCAAAACATCCTGTGATCCTATGATTCATCTTGCTATTGGAGTGCTGAGGCTGCTGCAGGAGAATCTGGTCTAGCTGAGACTGAGTCCCTGTTTGGGAAGATCCTGGCCAGAGGTATGGCTCACATTCCCTCCAATCTTCTGGATCCTAATAGTAAAATTGCATGAAACAGCTTTCTCAGGGGACAATTGATTTTGCAGCCCTTCTCCAGCCTCACACCAGCTGTAGCCATGCACTTTCTGTCAGCACAAACCCAAATCCAAGGCTGATCCATGAGCCAGGATCCTAATCCACTGAGACAAAGGGCACTGCCAATATGAGCCCTGAATGTTTTTTTTTTTGGTTATTGATTGTTTGTTTTTGAGATATTGTTGCTGGTAGTTTGCTCACTGGGAACCCTAATCCTAACCTATAGCTGTTCACAGACCAGGGACTGCACCTCATGCTCTTCATCCCAAGCCTTCTCTGTGTCTCAGATGAAGATTGGAGCCCTGGAGCAGGCTGCCCAGAGAGGTTGTGAAGTCTCTTCTGGAGACTTTCAAACCCCCCTTGGCTGTGTTCCTCTGCTGCCTGCCCTGGGTGATCCTGCTTTGACAGGGGCATTGGACTTTGATGATCTCTGGAGGTCTCTTCCAAACTCTAACATTCTGTGATCCTAACCTCAGCCCTCCCTTTCTTTTGTGTATCCCTCACATTTCCCTCCCCCTACAGACTGTGTTTTGGTTGTTTTTTTTCATTCCTCTCACATTCAGCCCAACCCAGTGTTGGTTTCTTTAGCAGTCTTCTGTTAAATATACTTCAAAGCATTCAAGATACACTTCAAATACACTGGAACCTGTTTCTCCTAGGAAAGAGTAACAAAAGACCAATGAGTGCCCAGTTTGGAGACACTTTGCTCAGTGTTTCCTTGATAAGCAATGGCTTGGTGAAGGCATTGCCTTGTCTAAAGCAGTTGGTTTGTTCAGATACACTCTTTCACCTAACAGCTAAGCTAAAATTTGATTAGAGTGGGGAGGAAGTCATTTAGCCAGCCAGTAAACACGGCAAGAATAAGCCAAGCTCTCCCACACAGGGAGCAAAACCTCCAGGAGAGCTTTTGGGGTGGCCTGAAGCGTTCAGGAGAGACTCAGTCAGCAGCAGGTGGCTTTCCAGCAGTGGCTGTTCAGCACTATGCCTTCTGGTTTCATCTCCTTTGGATCAGCCATAAATCTTAGTGACCTGTGAGGAGAAAACTAGAGGGAAGTGCACCACATTAGCAGCTGAGGACAGAAAATCAATACAAAGCCCAAGCATACTGGTAGTTGAGTAACCAGCTAGAAATACGTTATTTTTATCTTTTCTTTTTTTTTTTTTTAATTTTTTCCCTTGGTGCTCTCTGAAGATGTTGAGGTTACAATAAAATCTGTGAGCAGCCCATGAAAATAATATAGGGGAAGAGAGTCTTCAGCCTGAAGGCTCAGCAGGCAAGAAAAAGTGATGCTGTGATTTGAAAGTATCTACTGTGATCTGAATTTATCTAGCTGATGAGTTTGATCTAAATATGCTTTGCATATCTGACCAAGAAATAGCCTGGCTTTCTCTCTCAGTTAGCACTCTGTTCACTGGGGATGAACATATACTCTGCCCTGCTGAGGCCACACCTGGGATACTGCATCCAGCTCTGGGCTCCCCAGTTCAGGAGGGACAGGGATCTGCTGGAGAGAGTCCAAGGGAGGGCTGCAAGGATGCTGAAGGGACTGGAGACTGCCTGGGGAGGAGAGGCTGAGAGCCCTGGGGCTGCTCAGTCTGGAGAGGAGAAGGCTGAGAGGGATCTGATCAATGTCTACCAATAGCTGAGGGCTGGGGGTCAGGAAGGAAGGGACAGGGACAGGCTCTGCTCAGTTGCACCCTGGGATAGGACAAGAGGCAATGGATAGAAACTGCAGCACAAGAGGCTCCACCTCAACATGAGGAGGAACTTCTTCACTGTGAGGGTGACAGAGCACTGGAACAGGCTGCCCAGAGAGGTTGTGGAGTCTCCTCTCTGGAGACATTTAGGCTCCATCTGGATGTGTTCCTGTGTGCCCTGTGCTGAATTCTCTGGTCCTGTTCTGGCAGGGAGGGTTGGACTCAAAGGCTCTCCAGAGGTCCCTTCCAACCCCTAACATCCTGTGATCCTGCATGAAGCTTTAATTGCTTCAGGGAACATGTCCCTTTCCCTCAGATAACATAGAATTGAACATTTTGTGATCTAATGTTTAAATCTAGGTTGGGCATCAGGGAAAATTTTTTCTCCCAAAGAGTTGTCAAGCCCTGGAACAGGCTGCCCAGTAAGAGGTGGAGTCACCACCCCTGGAGGTACTTAAAGCATATGTAGATGTGGTTCAGTGGTGACCTGTCAGTGCTGGGTTAACTCTTGGACTTGAATGGTCTCTTCCAGTGAAAACTCTTGTATGACTCACCATGAGAGTGGTGAGAGCCTGGAATGGGTTGTCCAGGGAGGTGGTTGAGGCTCCATCCCTGGAGGTGTTTGCAGCCAGGCTGGATGAGGCTCTGGCCAGCCTGCTGTAGTGTGAGGTGTCCCTGCCCATGGCAGTGGGTTGGAACTGGCTGATCCTTGTGGTCCCTTCCAACCCTGACTGATTCTGTGATTCTGTTCTATGATTCTATGACTCTGGAATGGTAGGACAGGGCATCTCCCCATCCTAAAGTCTGCCTGAACTGCAGGGCTAGAGGGTCAAGAGAATGCTCAGGGGGTTGGAACACCTCTGCTATGAGGACAGGCTGAGGGAGCTGGGGGTGTGCAGCCTGGAGAAGAGAAGGCTCTGGGGAGACCTAGTAGCAGCCTGCCATTACCTGAAGGGGGCCACAAGAAGGCTGCAGAGGGACTGCTTCCAAAGGCCTGCAGTGATAGGGTGAGGGGCAATGGCTTTAAGCTGGAGAAGAGCAGATTTAGAGTGGATGTTAGGAACAAGCTCTTTACTATGAGGGTGGTGGAGCATTGGAACAGGTTGCCCAGGGAGGTAGTTGAGGCCCCATCCCTGGAGATATTCAAGGTGAGGCTCAGCAGGGCTCTGGGCAACCTGATCTAGTTGGGGATGTCCTTGCTGACTGCAGGGAGGTCAGACTGGATGACCTTTGGAGGTCCCTTCTGGCCTGGACCATGCTGTGATACTCTGAATCTATGACTAAAAACGTAAACCTCTGTGTCCAGACCCACATACTTTGGTGAGGCTGCACTCCTTCATCCCAGCTGAGTTCCTGTCCTTTGAAGTTTGTTTAGCTATAAGCATTTTCTCCTATGGCTCTTGGCTTTGCAGATGCCCACTCAGTGCAGTGCTGGTGTGGTGATGAGGCCCTAGCAGCCATGCCTCATCCAGCTGGCTTCTCACTCTGGGCTTTGCACTTACATCATTGGAAGAAGGGAATCCAGTTGAGAGAACTCATGAAGAAGTCACAGGCTCACAGGATGTTAGGGGTTGGAAGGGACCTCCAAAGATCATCCAGTCCAACTCCCCTGCCAGAGCAGGAGCAGAGAATCCAGCACAGGGCACACAGGAACACATCCAGACAGGGCTGGAAAGGATCCAGTGAAGGAGACTCCACAACCTCTCTGGGCAGCCTGTTCCAGTGCTCTGTGAGCCTCACAGTAAAGAAGTTCCTCCTCGAGGTGGAACCTCCTGTGCTGCAGTTTCCATCCATTGCCCTTTGTCCTGTCACGGTCTCACAGTCTCAGAGTATATCAGAGGTTGGAAGGGACCTCAAGAGATGCCAGAGCAGGATCACTTAGGGGAGTCTGCACAGGAAGGCATCCAGGTGGGTTTGGAATGTCTCCAGAGAAGGAGACTCCACAACCCCCCTGGGCAGCCTGCTCCAGTGCTCTGTCACCCTCACCAAAAAGAAGTTTCTCCTCATGTTGAGCTGAAATCTTCTCTGTTCAAGTTTGTATCCATTGTTCCCTGGCTTATCACTGTGCACCACCCAAAAGAGCCTGGCCCCCTCCACTTGACACCCAGGGCACAACTGAGCAGAGCCTGTCCCTGTCCCTTCCCTCTTGACCCCCAGCCCTCAGCTATTGATAGACATTGATCAGATCCCCTCTCAGTCTTCTCTCCACACTAACCAACCCCAGGGCTCTCAGCCTCTCCTCCCCAGGCAGTGCTCCCTTCAGCATCCTTGTAGCCCTCCCTTGGACTCTCTCCAGCAGATTCCTCTTGAACTGGGGAGCCCAAAACTGGTTGCAATATTCCACCTCTCATACCTGTCAGGACTTATGTTCTTCTCCTCTGCTCACAGGTGGGCAGTGAGGATCTGTTGCAGTCCTGCTCAGCTTACATCAAACCTGCACTCAGTGTGTGTGGAGCCAGCTGTGAGCTCAGGGCTGTGCCATTGAATCAGCACAGAACATTGCATTTGTGTTTGACTGCAGAACCCATCTGGCACGTTGCAGAACCTGAGACTCTGAGCCAGAACGAGCCACTCCATGAGCCAGTCATGGGGAAGCAGAAAAAGTTCTCTCCCAGTGGCTTCCTCCACCACTGACAACCTTCCCTAAGTGCATTGTGAGATGATTTTCCCCCCCCTCTGCTTTTACACAAAGTAAAGCACATTCCAAGAGCTTTCCATGGGCTTGCTGAGCTCAGGGGGGTAGGAAGGATGGTGGCTGAAGGTGGGAGAGGAGCAACCTCACAGGCTGCTTCCCCAAGGATTTCCTCATCTACTATTTTATAGGAGGTAAACATCTATTTCCCCCCTCTCTGTGGCCTCTACTGTATTTTCTTGGAGATGAGCTGTTAATAGGCATAGTAGTTTATCCAAGCACTTTTATCTGGTGCAGATAATCCTTTGGTTTGCTTCTTTCCTCTCTGCCTGTCACTGGAGAGTGAAGATCTTTGAGAGAAACCCTGCCCTTACCCCAAAGGCATGTTCCATCAAAACAGTGTGCCAACCATCTGACTGACTGCCAGGTTTATGGTTTATTTGTGGTCTTCCACCAGAGCCTTGGTCCATCTTCTCATTGCCTGAAAAGTGAGAAGATCTCTCCTCTGAAAAAGAGCTGGCTTGGATTTGTTCAGCCTGGAAGTGGGAAGGCTCCTGGCAGACCTTACTGCAGCCTTTCAGTTCTTCAAAGGGCTATAAGAAAGGTGAGGGTCAGACTGTTTAGCAGGGCTTGTTGTGACAGGACAGGGGACAATGGCTTTAAACTAGAAGAGGAGAGATTTAGATTAGGTAGAAGGAAGACATTTTTTACCCTGAAGGTGGTGAAGCACTGGCCCAGGTTGCCCAGAGAGGTGGTAAAATCCCCATCCCTGGAAACATTCCAGGTCAGGATGAGCAGGGCTCTGAGCCACCTGGTGTAGCTGGGGGTGTCTCTGCTCACTGCAGGGGTTTGCATTAGGTGACCCTTAAAGGGTCTCTGTGCTTGTGGTGAGGCAGGGAGGTGGGGTTGGAACATCCTTTTTTTGCTCTTATCAGGCAATGTATAAATATGAATCAGCACAAAACTTCTCCCAGAATCCTGAACTGTGTGTCCTGGAGAGATAGATGGGGTGGATTGCTTAGAAGCACTCTCTGCAAAGAGTTCAGTGGAAGCCTGGACATTGCTCTAGACTAGACACAAGTCCCAGATAGTTCAAGGGGAGGCATCTTAGAATCACAGAATTGTCAGGGTTGGAAGGGACCTCAAGGATCAGCCAGTTCCAACCCCCCTGCCATGGGCAGGGACACCTCACACTAGATCAGGTTGCTCACAGCCACATCCAGCCTGGCTGCAAAAACCTCCAGGGATGAGGCTTCCACCACCTCCCTGGGCAACCTGTGCCAGTGTCTCACCACCCTCATGGGGAAGATCTCTTCCTAACATCCAATCTGAATCTCCCCATTTCTAGTTTTGCTCCATCTCCCCCAGTTCTATCACTCCCTGACACCCTCAAAAGTCCCTCTCCAGCTTTCTTGTAGCCCCTTTCAGACACTGGAAGGCCACAAGAAGGTCTCCTGGGAGCCTTCTCTTCTCCAGACTGCAAAATCCCTCCTGTCCAGCCTGCTGTTTCTATATATGCACAGAGTCCTTGTCTTGGAGAGCTTAGAGCCCACTTCTAATTGATTGCTGTGTGCTTTCTGTTTAAACTTCTTCTGGAAACAGAAGAAAGAGCAGCAAAACCCCCTCAGAAAGGCTTCTCAATGTCTCTTGGTAGTTTGTCTTCAGATATAATTGGCCAAGCAGAGTGGTGGACCCAAGCTGCCCTGCAGCAGCAAGGCTCCTAACAACCTGTGTAGGTGATCTTCCTTCCTAACCCTTCCAAGCCATCTCATTGCTGTCTCTCTGGGTGATATCTGAACCAGATGAGAACTCAGGTGTGAGACACAACCATTGCTCTTTTATCCAAGCTCACAGGATGCTAGGGGTGGGAAGAGACCTCTGGAGATCATCTAGTCCAACCCCCCTGCCAGAGCAGGACCAGAGAATCCAGCACAAGCTCTATCCATAGAGCTCTAGACATAGAGCTTGAGACTATCTAGGCCAAGGGAAGCCTTTTCTACCCACAGAAGCCTTAGTTTCCTATATTCTGAGCTATATCAAGGCTCCAAGCTGTCCTGTTGCACTGATGACTTTGTTCCATTGGCTGCACAGCTCAGTCAGTACATATAAAATTGCAGGATGCATTTAATGCAATTCAATTAGATTTAGTTGAATTAAAACTCTTATTAAATTCAGCCCAAGGTAAGCCTATAGAATTTTTTTTCCCTTAATAACTCAAAAAGCTCAAGTCTGGATGAGTTTAAAATAATAATCCTTCAAGAGAATATGATTGAATAAGTAAGAACATACAAACATTTAGAAGTCCAGCTAGATATGAAACTCAACTTTATATATCACATAAATCAGTCATTACAGAAATGGAAATCAATTTGGGAGGGTTCTCTCAACCTAATTTTTGCTCTGCTTTTAAGTATTTAAGGAAAGATTGATTTGGTGCCATTTTAATTGGCTTAATCCAGCTAAGTATGGAGGCCCCTGTGCTAACCTAACAGAACATCCTTTATCATCTGGCCATGGGGAAACTCTTGGAGCTGTTTCCCTAAGTTGTAGCAGCCCCCTGTACTGAAGACTTCATCTTTCCTAACACAGCATTTTAAGCAGGTGCTCTGCTAGTGTTTTAAGATTTCCAGATACTTTGGTCTCAACAGTTGCTGTCTGCAGCC
>VXBD01009537.1:186292-198268 GCA_013399975.1 Indicator maculatus
CCCCTTTTCCCCTTTCCCCTTTTCCCCTTTCCCCTTTCCCCTTTTCCCTTCCCTCATAGAGCACTGGAGCAGGCTGCCCAGAGAGTCTCCTCCTCTGGAGCCTTTCCAGCCCTGTCTGGATGTGTTCCTGTGTGCCCTGTGCTGGATTCTCTGCTCCTGCTCTGGCAGGGGGGTTGGACTGGGTGATCTTTGGAGGTCCCTTCCAACCCCTAACATCCTGTGAGAACAGTAAAATGAATTAAGAAAACTTCACTCATGAGATTTATTTTTTTTTCCCTATGGAGGCAAAAGGGAGATGGAGACTTATTCCTTGTGCTGTTGGTGAGACTGCAGGTTTTATCTCTGGGTTGGATGGAGAATTATTCCTTGTGCTGTTGGTGAGACTGCAGGTTTTATCTCTGGGTTGGATGGAGAATTATTCCTTGTGCTGTTGGTGAGACTGCAGGTTTTATCTCTGGGCTGTTGCAGTCACCAGCAAGGAACTGAATGCTCACTGCTCAGTACCTAAGCAGTGCCAGGCACTGTCTTTGTCCCCTGTCCAACAGGCAGGGTGTGAGTGGTTTAACAGCTCTGTAGCCAACTATGTTAAGTGCAGCTTGCCTGCTTAGCCTGTGTGTCTCTGATACAGCACAGGCAGGCCCGAGCAACAGGGCAGAGAGCCAATGGACAAGACCTGGGTGTGAAAAGGAGGAGGTGGAACCACAGCCTGGGACACAGCCTGTGTCCTGGGCTGGTGTGCAGCAGTAAAAATTGTCTTCCAGCAGTTACCAGTAACTAATGTGATGGTGCAGTTGCTGGGGAACTAATTTAGTCGTTGCTTTGGCTGAATGCTTGTGGAGTTGGCTTGGTAAAAACTCTCAAAGAGCCTGAGGGACTCTCAATCTGATTTACAAAGCTGCTGGTAACTGTCTGGCTGGTCCTGCCCTTGTGCTGCTTGCACACAGTCACCTGTGGCTTCCTTGGATCCATTTCCTTGCCAGACCAGAAGGGTTTCCCCTGTAGATGGCTCTGTTTTCCTGCACAACTTTGGGAATGCTGTTGCTCTTAGAGACACCACACCAATACGATGGTGCTAGGGCTTTTCTTTTCCTCTTCCACTCAGTGTTCCACTCAGAAAACAATCATTTGGGTTAGGTATCCTTTAACATGCTGGCTCTGAAGGCAGCTGACTGTGAACAGTCAGCCCCTTGCCACAAAAAGTTGTTTGTTTGGGTTTTTTTTTTTTTTTGGTGCTTGATTTGGGACTAAACTTTCAGGGTGGCTAAAAATTGTTGTTTGAGATGCCCTGGGCTGCAGCAGATGGTATCAAGGCACTGATCAGAAGGCCTGCAGTGACAGGGCAGAGGGCAATGGTTTGAAATTAGAGGAGGGCAGATTTAGATTGGACGTTAGGAACAAACTCTGCAGCATGAGGGTGGTTGAGCACTGGAACAGGTTGCACAGAGAAGTGGTTGAGGCCCCATTGCTAGAGATGTTCAGGGTGAGGCTCAAGAGGGTTCTGTATGTCATAACCTGACCTAGTTGAGGATGTCCCTGCTGACTGCAGGGGGGTTTGGACTGGGTGACCTTTGGAGGTCCCTTCCAACCCAGGTGTTTCTGTGAGGGTGTGCTATGCCTTCCATGTTCTATCTTTCAACCTGCCATAGGTTTAGCTCCTACCTGTGGTATCTCCAAGGTGCTAAGTGCCTGGAGCTGAGCAACCTGAGTGAACTCAGAGCTTCAGCTTCTTGTGTGGGGAAAAAGAATGTCTTTGTGTTGAAGAGAAAAGAAGAGAGGGAGAGTTTTCCCTCACTTTCTTCCTTCTTGGCACCTGCAGACCAAAAGGTTTTGGTGTGGGCTGAGCTGGCATCATGGCAGCTCACCCTTAGCAGAGCTTAAATCCCTAGTGAGATGCTGCATCTCTTTGTGCCCTGGTGTCACAGAGCTGCCAGGCCCTGAGAAGGCAGCTGCCTGTTGGAGAGGTTTAAGGAAGGAGAGGGAGGGCAATTGCCTTTGTGACTCAAATGCATGGAGACATCCTAATGTTTATTTTGTGGTGTTTAAGAATAAAAGCTGAACCCTAAAAAAGAAAAAAAAAAGTGCAGAGGGTAGCAAGACCTTTTCTGGGATGCAGAACAGGCATTGGTGAGATGCAGACAAGGAGCTATAGTAGATGGAGATAATTCCTCCCAAGTCACAGTTACATCAGGAGGAGACCTTGTGTGCTGGTGCTAGGATTTATCCCACCCTGGGGCTAGCAGCCCACCTGAGCTCACCTAGCCTCCCTGCCTGCTAAAAAATGAAACTGTGCAGCCAGAAATATTTGGAAGAGACAGAAAGCTCTGGTGACTCCTAAACTCCTGAGCTCTGTGTATCATTCTGACACCACAATGAGCTATCAGTTCAGTGTCTGCATGAATTTCTATCTCTTCAGCAAATGTGATAACTCAGAGGTATGGAAACTGCAGGTTGTCTCTCTCAGTTTCCATCAACAGCAGGAACCTGAGCTGGGAGTGCTGGGTGAGCTGCTCATGCCCAGTGCTGGGACTCCCCTATCCCAGCTGCTGGCTTGGGAACACACCTCCAGAAAGAGGAAATGAAATCACCAAGCCATAGTCATCCAGAAGAAACTTGGCAGAAAGTACTATGGGAAGGTCTGGTAAGGTCACCTGAAGCAGAGTCAGAGCTGGAAAGGTGTGTGGGGGTGTGGGGGATGGATTTGACTGCAGCTGCAGACTAATTGTGACTCTCTCCAACTACCTAAGAGGAAGTTGTAGTCAGGTGGGGGTCAGGCTCTGCTCCCAGGCAGCTTGTGACAGGACATGGCCTGAAGCTGTGCCAGGGGAGGGTTAGGTTGGATGTTAGGAAGCAATTCCTGATGGAAAGAGGAATTAGAGACTGGGATGGACTGCCCAGGGAGGTGGTGGAGTCACCATCCCTGGAGGTGCTTAAGAAAAGCTTGGATGTGGCACTTGGTGGCATGGATTAGCTGATGTGGTGGTGTTAGGTCCAAGGCTGGACTTGGTGATCTCAGAGGTCTTTTCCAGCCTCTATAATTCTGTGATTCTGTGTAAAACCAGCCCCAAGCTCTTGTCCCAAATACCTTGGTGCGTTTGAGGCTGAGCTTGGCCTCTCTTGCTTGCAAATGTTGCTACCAGCAAAGACCATTCCCAGAGGTACTGCTGTCCTGATCAGTCTGCAGGAGGATGGACAACAGAAGGAACCTGCCTGTCTAAACAATGCAAGACTCCCTCCAGATTCAAAAATGCTCCCAAAGTCCCTGCTCCTTTGAGGTGAATACCTAGAGCCCTGTGAACACCCAAGAACTTTTCAGAAAGGGCAAAGCAAATGATGTGGGGTTGGAGAGTATCCCATAATAGGAGAGATTAAAAAGATTACAGCTATTTAGTTGAGTAAAGACACTAACAAGAAGTGACATGAAAAAGGTATATAAAATAATGTATGTCACAAGAAGGTCAGCAGGTGCTTCTCTTTATCCTGCCTTGTGAAAGAGGCACAGGAGGATGCTTAATTCAATTAAAAGGCAATAAATTTAAGTCTGGGAAAGAAAAAAATGCTCTTTTATGTCACATGTAGTTAAGCTGTGCAACTCCCTGCCACACTGCATTATTGAGGGAAAAGAGTTTTTAGCTGAATTTGGAAAAAATCTATTAGATAGATAAAAAAAAAAAAAAAGAGAGAGTCATCAAAAACCATCCAAGTCCTGGGGTTTGGAGGGAAAAAGGATCCTAAGGAAGCCTGGAGAAGAGGAGGCTCAGGGGTGACCTTATTGCTCGCTACAACTACCTGAAGGGAGGTTGTAGCCAGGAGGGGTTTGGTCTCTTCTCCCAGGCAACCAGCACCAGAACAAGAGGACACAGTCTCAAGCTGTGCAGGGGAATTTTAGCCTCAAGGTGAGGACAAAGTTCTTCACAGAAAGAATTATTTGCCATTGGGATGTGCTGCCCAGGGAGGTGGTGGAGTCACCACCCCTGGAGGTGTTCAAAAAAGGATTGGATGTGGCACTTGGAGTCATGGTTTAGTTAGTCATGAGGTGCTGGGTGATAGGTTGGACTTGAGGATCTCTGAGGTCTTTTCCAACCTGGTTGATTCTGTGATGATTCTATGAAGGTGAGCAGAAACCTGCTGGGGAACTCATGGATCACTCTTACAGCAGGGACTGGACTGACAAGTTCTGCTCTTGCTTTTTTTGTTTGACTAAGGACATCTGAGGAAAGAAAATGTCCCCTTTTGGAGCAGGTGGGAAGCTCTGAGGTGAGGAGTGCTGTGGATTCTCTCAGGCAGAGGAGAGATCTGGGCTTAGGTCTCTAATAACTTTACCATCTTCCTGAGTTGCCATCCTGCTTGTGCAATCCCCAGGCTGCTGTGGAACTTCTTTATTTCTTGGAGAGCACAGTAGCACAGTGCAGTACACAGGACATCAGAGGCTGGAAGGGACCTCCAGAGATCATCAGGTCCAACCCCCCTGCCAGAGCAGGATCACTTAGGGGAGTCTGCACAGGAATGCATCCAGGTGGGGTTGGAAAGTCTCTAGAGAAGGAGACTCCACAACCCCCCTGGGCAGTCTGCTCCAGGGCTCTGTCACCCTCACTGGAAAGTTTCTCCTCATGTTGAGATGAAATCTTCTCTGTTCAAGTTTGAACCCATTGTTCCTTGTCTTATCAATGTGCACCACCCAAAAGAGCCTGGCCCCCTCCTCTTGACCCCCACCCCTCAGCTATTGATAGACATTGAATGATAGAATAGAATGATTGATCAGATCCCCTCTCAGCCTTCTCTTCTCCACACTAAACAGTCCCAGGGCTCTCAGTCTCTCTTCACAGGGGAGATGTGCAACTCCCTTAACCATCCTTGTGGCTCTCTGCTGGATTCTCTCCAGCAGATCTCTGTCTCTCTTGAACTGGGGAGCCCCAAACTGGACAGAGGATTGCAGCTGTGGTCTCACCAGAGCAGAGTAGAGAGGTAGAAGAACTTCCCTAGCCCTGCTGGACACCTTTCTTGATGCACCCCAGGATCCTGTTAGCTCTCTTGGCCACCAGAGCACATTGTTGTCCCATGCAGAACTTGCTGCCCACCACCAAGGGACACTTGAAAGTAGGGAATGTGAAAATCAACCAGAGGTGCCCAGGGAAGCCAGGCAGGGGCTGAATGGGGAGAGAGGAGTGTTTGGTTGTGATGTTTGGGTTGTGGGGTTTTTTTTGCTGTTTCTAATTATGGTTTTGACATCTCAGTTCTTCACTTGAGCTAGACATATGCTGTCTTATTTTTTACAATTTTTAACAGCAATTAAGTAGGCTGTGCCCTAAATGAGACCTTTATTGTCATGTCCATGCTAGTCTTAAATGGAATAGTGAGGAACAGCAGGAAATGTGGGAATACAGGAGGCAACTTCCTCAGGGCTGATCGTGTTTTTGGGGTCTGCTTTGTGCAACAGAGTTTGACTACCATGGAGCCAAGCAGTTCCAGATTAAATGGGAAGTGTGTTTCCTGATTCAGCCTCCTCTGACTCACTCCACAGTAGATGCCCAGCACAGGAAGGGAGATGTTCACACAAATTAGGTGTTGCAGGGAGGCTTGGGAGAAATGAGATCAGTTTCTGGCTATTGCAACTGCCCAGAATTTCTCATCTCTCCTCAGTCTTTTTCATTTCTGTGTGTTTAGAGCTTTAGTTCTACAACTTTGTCACCTTCATTTAGTATCTTAATATCAGGAAATGAGAACTTTCTGTGTGAGCATAGTTCTGCAGCCACCACTTGGAAAGATGAGTAATGAAAAAGGCATCTGGGATTTCTGTAGAGGGACTTAGGTACTCAGCTTCTTCTTGCTCCTCCAAATTTCATACTCAGCTTGTTCTTGCTCTTCAAAATTTCACAGCTGATCTTGTTGCTCTGTGAGTAGTTACCTAGATATTTGTAGTGACTCCATCATGGAATGCATTTGGTAATTTTGGGCTCAGGATAGGGAAGGTCTTCACAGACTGTGAGATCCAGATTCCTGATACTGCAAATAATCACATCATGCATCCCTCTTCACTTCTCAGGCTGAGTTTTAAAGCTAGTTTGGATTTTTTGCTCCTTACCCCATCACAGGAGCTGAGTTGGTTGCAGAATTTGGCTCTCTTGGTGGCTGGAAACTCTTGAAGCACGTTGTAGAGAACAAATAGCAGTGACAGCTAATGACAGACAGGATTACTTATGAGTACTCCTGTGACAGCCTGTGAAAAGAGAACATACAAGGGGGAAACACAGCTTAGGATCACATCAGGTGATCCATTTCCAGCTGAGGAGGGAAATCCAATAGCCCTGGGCAA
This sequence comes from Indicator maculatus, assembly GCA_013399975.1. Taxonomy (NCBI): domain Eukaryota; kingdom Metazoa; phylum Chordata; class Aves; order Piciformes; family Indicatoridae; genus Indicator; species Indicator maculatus. The sequence continues at coordinate 192,603 of VXBD01009537.1, forward strand.
AGCACCAGTGCAGTTTCATAGCAAATACTGAATACAGTCCTAGACCCCTCCCTGTGCACAGAAGTACAGGACCCAGAATAAGGAAAATCACTTCAGAGGAGACTGCAAGAGCAGGATTGACCCAAGGTCTGAGACAGAAGCCTCATTCCTGAGATGAAAGAGGTAAAACTACACACAGATAGGTTCTGCAAGGACATCTTATGGAAACAGGTATTTTCCTATGCCCAAGGAGGAGAAGGGCTGTTGAAGTGCAGGGGAAAATATGGTAAAGGTCCAGGACCTTTACCATACTGTCCAGAACAGTCCAGGACCTCCTTCCAAGAAGGAGACCTCATCATAAACAGTGTTCAAAGTTAATGGGGAGGAAACCAAGGCCTCATGTCCCACACCTGCTTTCTAGACTCCCAGGCTGGAGAAGCTTTTTAGACTACTGCTCCGTGGTTGTAGTCTTTAAAATCAGGGTATTGGTCTACGTCCTGTCCATGCCCAGGTGCCTTCAGCAGGTTCAGGGCACTCAGAAGGCATCTGGTACCTTCCCACCAAGCTGTGTAGGCAGTAGTGACACAGGAATCTGTGTGGGAGATGGGTTTGGTGACCACCAGGAGCACAGAGGAAGGTAGTGGCTAATCCCAAGTCCTTATGATGTTCAGCATTTGTGCTTGCAGACCTGAGATCAGAGGTTGTGGAAGTGTCACCTGTGGGGCATGCTGAATTTCTGGAAGCCTCTGTCTGTCTGCATTCATAAGGTGAAATAGAAAAGCGCCAGATTTTTGTCCTTTCCTCTTAAAAATGAAATGGAGATGAACAATGAATCTCCATCCTGAAAACTGCTGACCAGTGACCAGAATGATTCTTAAAATTTCCCTGCATTGAAAATCTCTATGGAAAAACAAAACAAACCCAGATTCTGTTAATTTGTTTTGCAATGCCCTTGATAAGCAGAGCTTTGAACTTGGTTTGTGTGTACTCAGCAGAGATGCAAGAAAATCCCACCACAACCACATGCCTTGGGAAGGATAAGGAATATGAGGGGAGTGATGGAGCTGAGGGTGCCAGGATACCTCTCCTAGGAAGAAAAGCTGAGAGAATTTGGAGGTGTTCAGCCTGGAGAAGAGAAGGATCCGGGTAGAACTTATTGCAGCCTTTCACTACTGCAAGGGGGCTAGAAGAAAGATGGGGACCTCCAAAGACCATCTAGTGCAACCTCTCTGCAGTAAGCAGGGACATCTTCAACTAAATCACAGCCCTGCCCAACCTGGCATTTTGTGTTTCCAGGTGTGAGGCATCCATCAGCTCTCTGGGCAACCTGGGCCAGTCTTTCACCACTCTCAGTGCAAAAACATTCTTCCTTCTATCTACTCTAAATGTGCCCTCTTCTAGTTTAAAACCATTGCCTCTCCCTCTCTGCTAAGGGTAGGTGTGACCTGCTATGTGTTCACCTGCAGGATCAGGGCAGTGTAGGACAACCCCTCCTAGGAAGACAGGCTGAGAGACTTCAGCCTGGAGAAGAGAAGGATCCAGGGAGACCTTATGGCAGCCTTTCAGTACTGCAAGGGGGCTAGAAGAAAGACGGGGACAGGCTTTTTAGCAGGTTGTAATAGAAGAAGGGCTGATGGTTTTTAAGCTAGAAGAGGAGAGGTTCAGGCTAGGTAGAAGGAAGGAATTTTTTTACAGTGAGGGTGGTGAAACACTGGCCCAGGTTGTCCAGAGAAGTGGTAAAAGTCCCATCCCTGGAAACATTCCAGGTCAGGATGGGCAGGGCTCTGAGCAACCTGGTCTATAGTTGGGGATGTCCCTGCTCACTGGAGAGGGTTTGGATTAGATGCCCTTGAGAGGCCCTTCCTACCCAGCCCCCATACGGTTCCATGATCCCACCAGCAGAAGCCTGCCGTGGAGGCACAGCAGCCTTACAGCTACCTGCAAGGTGAAGGACAGGCCAGCTGCCCTGATGGGGATCACAGAAATCTCCCCTCGTTTCCCAGCCCATGCTAAAGGTTTTCAGCCTCTCTCAGTTCCCACTGACAGCCCTAAAGGCACCAGAGGCCGACAAAGAGGAATTACAATCCCGTCCTCTTTCGCCCTGTGACTTCTCTCTCCTTTTTCTTGTTGACTTGTCCTGACTGGGAAGACTTCCCCCCCCCCGTAGTTTTGAAAGGTGATCTTTCTTCTTAAAGGATCATGAGAGCAAAGGGTCAATTCCTTGCCTTGTTTTTGTTTTCCCCTCTGTCTGTTGGCTGCATTTGCTGGTTTGTATTCAGGAGCTGTGATTGGCACGGAAGCTGGCAGTGACAATTGTCTCTGCTGATCTCTAGACTTCATTAAATTAGATGGTTAACATTCAGAAAAAGGCTATGCTAGTTTCTGCCAAAGTGAATTTCCTTGATTTCCTCTCCTGCCTTGCTCTGCTCCCTGCCTGGCCCTGTTGTGGTTTTCTGAGCTGACACAAACCAGTAATGGCTTTCTTTTAATGTTTTATTTTTAGTTGTCTGCAGGTCATCTTTCGGCTCAGGGCTAGGGGAAAAAGAGCAAGGTTGGTAGGGCTGTGCCCTGAGGGTCTGCACAGCCAGCTGAGGTATTCTCTCTCCTTGCTGAGTGGTCAGGCTCTACACTCCACTCTTTTTCCTCAATATAACACCTGCATGTGATGGTTTGAAACTGTCTCTTTAATTTTTCTTTGCAAAGTTCAAGCAGAGGAAGTGAAAGAGTGTAAATAAGTCACTACTGGGTGTAAGAAAGAAAAAAAATTAGAGAGACAGTTTCAAACCATCACACTGCACCTGGAGAAAGGGAGGTTGGTTGACCCTGAACATTTCCAAGGATGGGACTTTTACCACTTCTCTGGACAACCTGGGCCAGTGCTTCACCACCCTCACTGTAAAAAAATTCCTTCCTTCTACCTAGCCTGAATCTCTCCTCTTCTAGCCTAAAAACCATCAGCCCTTCTTCTATCACAACAGGCCCTGCTAAAAAGTCTGTCCCTGCTAAAACGTCTGTCCCTGCTAAAAAGTCTTTCTTCTAGCCCCCTTGCAGTACTGAAAGGCTGCCATAAGGTCTCCCTGGATCCTTCTCTTCTCCAGGCTGAAGTCTCTCAGCCTGTCTTCCTGGGAGGGGTTGTCCTACACTGCCCTGATCCTGCAGGTGAACACATAGCAGGTCACACCTACCCTTAGCAGAGAGGGAGAGGCAATGGTTTTAAACTAGAAGAGGGCACATTTAGAGTAGATAGAAGGAAGAATGTTTTTGCACTGAGAGTGGTGAAAGACTGGCCCAGGTTGCCCAGAGAGCTGATGGATGCCTCACACCTGGAAACACAAAATGCCAGGTTGGGCAGGGCTGTGATTTAGTTGAAGATGTCCCTGCTTACTGCAGAGAGGTTGGACTAGATGGCCTTTGGAGGTCCCTTCCAACCCAAACAATTCCATGATCCTATGAACTCAAAAGATGCTAATTTTGCTGATTTTACTCTTGTGACTGGATCTGGATATTGACAAGCAAGTAGTGGAAAACAGGAGATATGGAACTTCCAGTCAGAAGATCTCCATATCCTCCAACACCTGCCTCCATTTGCAGAACTGGAGTTGTTCATGCTCATAATAGGGAGGTGTTCAATGTTGCTGGTCAGTGTTTGGTGCCATTACTGTTTGGGTGGGATTGGTGCTTCTAAAAAAGGAGTCCTTTGATGTAGCACAACTGTGCTGCCTTCCCTTTCTTAGAATCATAGAATCAGTCAGGGTTGGAAGGGACCACAAGGATCAGCCAGTTCCAACCCCCCTGCCATGGGCAGGGACACCTCACACTAGATCAGGCTGGCCAGAGCCTCATCCAGCCTGGCTGCAAACACCTCCAGGGATGGAGCCTCAACCACCTCCCTGCACAACCCATTCCAGGCTCTCATGGGGAAGAACTTCTTCCTCACATCCAGCCTGAATCTTCCCACTTCCAGCTTTATTCCATTCCCCCTAGTCCTATCACTAGGACTCTTGAACACTCTTGAACACTCTTGAACAGGTCCACCTGAAATCTTCCCAGCCAGTAAGGGAAGCACTGAACCACAGAATCACACAATGTTAAGGGTTGGAAGGGACTTCCAGAAATCACAGGGTCCAACCCCCTTGCCAGAGCAGGATCACCTAGGGCAGGTCACACAGCAACACATCCAGGTTGGCTTTGAAAGCCCCCAGAGAAAGGAGGCTCCACAACCCCCCCTGGGTAGCCTGCTCCAGGGCTCAGAGACATTGCTGAGATATTGCTCATCCTCCATCCTCTCTGCAGTGCTGCACAACCTTGACCAACACCACCACTGGGGCTTTCTTTTTGGTCAAGGTTCTGTCTTTTGTCTGCTCAACACCTGCTCAAAAACTCTAAGCACACACCAGAGGTTTGTGCATGTATTGATTGGGCAACACAAAAGGGGGGAATCTGATGACAGCTGCCATTCCAGCAAGGCTGTTGTCACCTTCTTGCTTCAAAAACATGAAATTTGGTTCTCAGGCAGGAAAGCAAGGAGAAGTGATGCTATAGCAAGACAATTAGACAATCATTCCAGCTGCTGAATTATCACTGCTGTGTTACCCAAGAACACTTCCTAATTACAAAGACTGCTTCTGGCAGCTTTGAACTGCATTTTGTTGAGTGTGAAATATGTTCTCCCTCTCTCAAATATTATGCTGATCTTATTTTCTGTCCAAGAAATTGAAGGTGTCTCTACCTAAAAAGAAAGAAAGAAAAAAAAAAAGGTCCCCAGGAGAGTATCAGAGGATCAATTTTTCAGCATGGGATTATACAGCTTGGCTGTATAGGCTTAAGGTTTTTAATTTGCTTACACATAGATAGACTTACTTGAGCTCTATACATCACCAGATCAATGCAAATCTGTTTTTCTAGAAACTTGGGTCAATATTAAAAGAATTCCATTAACCAGCAATAAGGAGCCTGGATTAATATGATTACCACAAGGCATCCACAGAAAGGATCAGGGAGTTTTCTTCATACTAACCTGCAACAATATCATGGTGGAAATCTTTCCCTCTGCTTGCTGTCTCGTGAGAAGAAAGGCTGAAAAAAAGGGTAGGAGAAGATGTGGAGACAAATTTATTTTGTTTCATTAACTTTGTCTTTTGGGGGGGGGTTAGTACCTCTGGCACACACTAACCTTCTGCAGCTTCTGAGTGGGGAAAAGAGAAAAGGAATCGCTGAATTCTGAAGGGCACCAAGCAAATTGTGGCATTTCTAGGAGAGAAAGTTGCTTTTAACATTTTTTCCCACCCCCCCCCTCAATTTATTTATTTTATTTGAATCCACAGTAGGTAGGGAAAAGGGATGAAAGTTTTCTTTCTGTTGTTTTGAGCAGAGCAAATCTCGTCTGGCAGTCCTGCTGAATTAACATTTGAAGGACAATTTTCCTCTGACTGCAAGGCCACAAAGAGGAGATCTGCAGTGCAGAAGATAATTCTGAGACCCAGAGTTTTGTAGTAGGAAATCAAGATTTTCCTGCTCTGGCAGGGGGGAGTTGGACCTGGTGATCTCTTGAGGTCCCTTCCAACCTCTGGTATACTGTGAGACTGTGATAACCTTGGGGTAGCAACTCATGATGGGTTGAAATTACCCAACCCACCCCACCCCCTCCCCCACTAGAATCATGAATCAGTCAGGGTTGGAAGGGACCA
>VXBD01009538.1:2265-21750 GCA_013399975.1 Indicator maculatus
CTGTCACTCCCAGCCCTTGTCAAAAGTCCCTCCCCAGCTCTCCTGTAGCCCCCTTCAGGTACTGGCAGTCTGCTCTAAGGTCTCCCTGGAGCCTTCTCTTCTCCAGGCTGACCACCCCCAGCTCCCTCATGCTGTTCCCATCAGGGAGGTGCTGCAGCCCTCTGATCACGACGATGACCTTCAAAGGTCCCTTCCAACCTGGTGCATTCTGTGATTCCAGGGTGACACCTCACAGCACTGGTCCCTGGAAGAGCAGAGGACTTCCTTCCCATGCCCAGCTTCTAACAAGCCCTGCACCAGTGTCATTCTGAGCCAGAATGGTTAAACTGGTGCAGACCCACCACATGCCCAACCTTGCATGTGTTCCCACCGTGCTTACATAAAGTGATTAGTGATAAACCCACACAAATCCCATGTGTGCATGAAGGGCAAGAGCTGGAGGAGCCCATGGCAGGGCTCCACTGGAGCAGCTGTCCCACACACCCCAAAGGCAGAGCAGCTCCTTGCCACAGAAAGCTGAAAATCCAACCAGAGAACCACACTGATTCCTCCCTGCCCCAGCCTTTGAAACCCAACCTTCTGCCCTGGGCTTGCTGCTGGGCTCTGGGGGCTGGAGCTGGGCATGCCTGAGCCTGCTGTGCTGTGCTGTGCTGCTCAAGGGGGAGGTGAAGATGTCACAGCCTGGGTTATCCACAGCAAGAACAGATCCCCCAAATGGCAGCACTGCTATAAACAGTGATGCTGCCAGCAAGGGCCCCTGGCTCAGCTCTTTGCTGGCTGTGCAAATCATTTGTGTGCAGGGGAAGTGTAAGCAAACAGAGGAGGAGGCCATCAGAGAATGTGCTCCTCTGGTGTCCTGAGCTCACTGAGGAGCATCAGGGCAAGCACTAAAAACTGCTCAAGCACCCAGGAGCTGAAACTGCCAGACTCTAAAAGTTTATTTATACCATATCCTGGGCTGCATCAGAAGAAGTGTGACCAGCACAGCAAGGGAGGGGATTCTGCCCCTCTGCTCTGCTCTGCTCTGGTGAGAACCCACCTGGAGCACTGCATCCAACACAAGAAGGACATGGAGCTGCTGGAGCAGGTCCAGAGGAGGCCAAGAAGATGACCAGAGAGCTGGAGAACCTTCCCTATGGGGACAGGCTCAGAGCATGTGGCTCTGAGCAACCTGATCTAGTGTGAGGTGTCCCTGCCCATGGCAGGGGNTTGTTTGGCCTGGAGAGGAGAAGGCTCCAGGGAGACCTTAGAGCAGCCTTCCAGTACCTGAAGGGGGCTCCAGGAGAGCTGGGGAGGGACTTTTGGCAAGGGCTGGGAGTGACAGGATGAGAGACAATGGCTCTGAGCTGGGAGAGGGGAGAGTGAGACTGGAGGTGAGGAAGAAATTGTTGGCAGTGAGGGTGGGGAGAGTCTGGAACAGGTTGCCCAGGGGGGTTGTGGATGCCTCCTCCCTGGAGGTGTTCAGAGCCAGGCTGGATCAGGCCTTGAGCAGCCTGGGCTGGTGGGAGGTGTCCCTGCCCATGGCAGGGGGGTTGGAACTGGATGGTCTTGAAGGTCCCTTCCAACCCAACCCATTCTGTGATTATTTCTGCTCTCTTCACAAATCCAGGTGAAACACTGATCTGGCACAGCAGACCCACTTAGCTCCTGTGAGTACAGTGTGTTGGAGCCTCAGAGGAGACAGGGAAGGCTCTGGGCAGCCATCCTATTGCATTTGCCATAATTCAGAGCTCCCCCAGGTCCCCAAGCTCCTATGTCCAAAAATGATAAAAAAAAAAAAAACCAACAAATGCAAAATGAGGCCCTGACAAAAAAGTCTCCTTCCTCTGCACTGGCACCATGAGAGCTTGTGTTTGCCAAGCACCTATAAAAAGCACTGCTCCTTTTCATGCCTCTGAGCAACCTCAGAGAATCACAGCATCGTTTTGGTTGGAGAAGACCTCTAAGATCATCCAGTCCAACCATCATCCTAAGACCACCACAGCCAATTTCATACACCTGGCCCCAGAAGGTCATGTTGCAGCCATCAGGAGGTCTTGAACCAAGCAACAGCCTCTGCTCAGGCTCCTTGTTGGATACTGAAGCCATAGCATCTGGGTCGAGGCAATCCCAAGCACAAATCCAGGCTGGGCAGGGACTGGCTGGAAAGCAGCCCTGAGGAGAGGGACTTGGGGGTGCTGGTGGATGAGAAGCTCAGTGAGCTGTCTATGTGCACTTGCAGCCCAGAAACCAACCAGATTCTGGGCTGCATCAAGAGAAGTGTGGCCAGCAGGTCAAGGGAGGTGATTCTCCCCCTCTNTGGATGTGAGGAAGAAGTTCTTCACCATGAGAGTGGTGAGAGCCTGGAATGGGTTGTGCAGGGAGGTGGTTGAGGCTCCATCCCTGGAGGTGTTTGCAGCCAGGCTGGATGAGGCTCTGGCCAGCCTGATGTAGTGTGAGGTGTCCCTGCCCATGGCAGGGGGGTTGGAACTGGCTGCTCCTTGTGATCCCTTCCAACCCTGACTGATTCTATGATTCTATGATTCCATAGCCTGGCTCCAGCCTCCCTTTCCTTGGCACCTAGGTTTGTTGATTTATAAAGCTGGTAAACACAGCCCCACCTCCAGGCTCCTGCCTGGCTTAGCCATTTGTCAGATCAGTGATGTCAGAGCTGGGATGGGCTAAGGGTACAAGAGAGACTGGCAGGAGAGAGTCACAGCCACCGAGGTGGCAATGGCCATGTTAATAATTAGCATCTGCTGCTGTCAGAACCTGTAAGGCAGGTCCAGGCAGGGACATGCATCGAGCCAGCATCAACAGTGTGTTTGTGGCAGGTCACCAAGACTCCCCCCCAGCCTCTCAGTGCCCTCAGGGCCTGATGCAGGGCTCTTGGAGCCAGTGAAAATGGTGTGTTTAGAGCAGGGTTTGTATGCCTGGATCTGCAGCATGCAGCACATGTTTTCCCTCAGCAGAGCTGCAGTCCACTGGCACAGGAAGGAAAGGAAGTGTCCTGTCTCTTTCTGGTGGGCTTGGCAGTGCTGGGTTAATGGCTGGACTCCATCATCTTCAAGGTCTCTTGCAATCTAAATGATTCTATGATTCTTCTTGCCAAATCAGACTTTCCTCAGACCTACTGCCCAAACCTATTCTGGAAAACAGAGGAAAAAAAAGCATTCTGCAAGGAAACCTCACATTTTCTACAAGACAGCTGGGGAGGGACTTTTGAGGGTGTCAGGGAGTGATAGGACTGGGGGGGATGGAGCAAAACTAGGAGTGGGTAGATTCAGATTGGATGTTAGGAAGAAATTCTTCCCCATGAGGGTGGTGAGACACTGGCACAGGTTGCCCAGGGAGGTGGTGGAAGCCTCATCCCTGGAGGTTTTTGCAGCCAGGCTGGAGGTGGCTGTGAGCAACCTGCTGTGGTGTGAGGTGTCCCTGCCCATGGCAGGGGGGTTGGAGCTGGCTGCTCCTTGAGGTCCCTTCCAACCCTGACATTCTATGATTCTATGACTCTGACACTGAAAAGCACTTTGTTCCCAAAGCACAAAGCTGAGCAAAGCCTACACTGGCTCCAGAAGAAGGAGAAGACCTCCCTCAGCCAGTCCAGCAGGAGATGTAGACATGTGCTGCCTGAGGGGTTGCCAGCCCTGGGAGATGCTCACATCTGCCTCAATGGTTGCCTCCAGGATGTGCTCACACTCCTGCCCCTTCAGGAGCTGGTGCTTTCCATTTGTGCCTTGCAAAGCTCTGCCTTGCCATCACTCCTTGAAGCTGAGGAGCCAGGCTGGGCAGGGAGAGGCTTTCAGCGGGGCCAAACCACCCTGCTGCCAGCAGCGCTCCCATCCCACTCCTCTCCTGTTGCCACACACACACATCAAGCCTTAGAAAGCATCCTCTGCAGTCACCTTCTTTACCAAGACCCTTTTTCCAGCACTGTGAGCCCCTGACAAGCCTTCCCAAAGGTGCCTTCTCCCCAGGACTAGTCCCTTGCCATCACCTCTTCGCTCTGCATTGGAGAGGTCTGCAGTGAAAGCAGGAGTTCTGCAGCCTAATCCCGAACAGATGGCAGCTCCAGCCCTGCTGCCTCAGAAGGGCACTTTTCAAAGTAAATAGCAACAAATGTTTTGGTGTGTAATGCATTGAAATCTTGAGCTCACACAGAGCTGATTTTCTTTGTTGCTTTTTTTTTTTCCACCTGGTTTTGTCGTCGTCGTTGCTGTTGTTTGGTTGTTTTGGTTTGGTTTTTTTTTCCCCCCCCTGTCTCCCAGCAGTGGCAAATGGCTGAGGATGAACTCTGCTGAAAAGAAAGAAGGAAGAGAGGGAAAAACAAAACAAAACAAAACAAAAAAACAACCAAAAAAGGATGAACTCTGCTGAAAAGAAAGAAGGGAGGGAAAAAAAAAACCCCACAAACCAAAAAAGGATCAATTCTGCTGAAAAGAAAGAAGGAAAGGAAGGGAAGGAAAAAAAAAAAACCCAAACCAAAAAAACCAAGAAAGGATGAACTCTGCTGAAATGAAAGAAGGAAAGGAAGGGGGAAAAAAAATTAAAAAAGGATCAACTCTGCTGAAAAGAAAGAAGGAAGGGAAGGGGGAAAAAACAAAACAAAACCAAACCAAAAAAGGATCAACTCTGCTGAAAAGAAAGAAGGAAGGGAGGGGGAAAAAGAAAAAAACAAAACCAAAAAAATGATGAACTCTGATGAAAAGAAAGAAGGAAGGGAGGGGAAAAAAAAAACCAAACCAAAAAAGGATGAACACTGCTGAAAAGAAAGAAGGAAGGGAGGGAAAAAAAGAAACCAAAACCAAAAAACAACAACAACAAAAAACCCACTCCACAACCAACCCTCAATCAATTAAATGTTTTAGAAACAATTGGGTCTGAAAATCAACAAGAAGAATGCATGAAAATCAATCCTAATTCAAGAGGGCTGTGCTGATTTGTGCATCTTTCCCTGCCTCAGCAACCAACACAATAAAAACGAGAGCTCCAGCTCAGGCAAGGAAGTAATTGAAACTTAAGAAAAAAAAAAAGAAAAAAGCTCAACATCAGCTGATGAAGCTTGATGGAGAGTCTCCATGGCCTGAAAGCTAAATATTCTGCAAGAGAAGCAATGTACCAGGCAGATGAGTGGGAGTTTCAGATAACTCCTACCCCTTCAGCTTCCTCCTCTCAACAAAGCCAAGTGACCCGAGGTAAGATTGTCCTGCCACAGGGGAACAGCAAAACTCTGTGGCAGCAAAGGCCCTGCATGGATGGGAGCTGCCTCAGTTGCTCTCTGCCAGTAGGAAACAGCCCCTCATGCCCAGCCAGGACCACCAGCACCAGCAGGGCTAATCCCCTGGCAAGGAAATCCTGGACTTGCACTGCAGGTCCTGCTATGCCTTCCCACAGCCAGCAAGCTGAACCAGAACCTGCAGTTCTCCATCTCTCTGCACAAAGTTACCCCAGAGGAAACACTTCCTGGGAAACCCAAAGCAGGAGGTTTGGGCATGTGCTGCTCCCCAGACCAGGTGATGCTCCCCAGCACTTTTCAGGCTGTCACTGTGGCATGGAGGGTGCCTGGAGGGTGCCTGGAGGGTGCCTGGCAGACCGCATTGAAACACAGAAGCATAGAAATGTTTTGGTTGGAAGAAACCTTTAAGCTTTACACAGAATCAATCAGGTTGGAAGAGACCTTCAAGATCATCAAGTCCAATCCTTAACTCAGCACTGCCAGGTCACCACTAAACCATCACAGAATGCCAAGATGGAAGGAACCCCAAGGACCCTCTGGTAGGTACCAGAAGAGTTGAAATGAGCTGGCCCAGAGCCCTGGCAAGCTGAGCCTTAAAACTGTCCAATGCAGGGGAACCCACTGCTTCTTCTGGGAGATGATTCCAATGCCTGCCTGTGCTCATGAGGAAGCATTTTGCTTCTGGAGTCCAATCAGAACCTCCCCAGCAGCAACTTCTCCCCATGAGCCTTTGTCTTTCCCATGGGACCCCTTTCAAACCATGTCCCCTAGCACCGCATCGTCCTTTCTACCACTCCAGGGACGGGGACTCCATCCTGTTCCAGGGCTTGACAACCCTTTGGGGGGAAGAAAACATTCATCATGTCCAAAGTGAAGCTACCCTGGTGCAGCTTGAGGCCATTTCCTCTCCTCCTATCTCTTGTTCCTTGGGAGAAGAGGCTAACCCCCACCTCGCTCCGACCTCCATTCAGGCATTGCCCTGAACAAACGACGTTTCCACCAGAATTTCCCTCGGGACAAGGGGCCAGGTTTGGCTCTGCTCTAAGCTGACCTGCAGTCATGTGGATGTGATCCCTGCAGCAGCCAGCCTTGTGCAAACAAACAGTGTCTAACCCCCTTCAGAGGGCTTCCCGGCAGCGCAGGCAGCGGGCAGAGCCGGGGCAGGGCGGCGGTGCCCGCCGGCTCACGTCACCTCACCTTGGCACCCCTGACAACAGCCACACAGTTTTGTCTTGTGGTCAGCAAACCCAGCCTCCAGGGTGGCTTTCAAGCTGTTTGGAAGATCAAAAGCTTCCTAGATAGCAAGGACAGGCTCCCAAAGGAGGGTTTCTGCTGAGGAGGCAACAAACAGCACCCTGCGTCCCTGGGCACCCGGGGCTGAAATCCTTGCTGGCAGGGGAGATTTGTTTATCTGAGGGGGGAAGGGGGAGGGTGCAGACATCTGGAGTGCTGAGTCCAGCTCTGCAGCCCTCAACACAGGAACCTGTGAGCAGGTCCACAGGAGGGTCACAAAAATGATCAGGGGGTTGGAGCACCGCTGCTACGAGGACAGGTTGAGGGAGCTGGGGGTGTTCAGCCAGGAGAAGAGGAGGCTCCAGGGAGACCTAATAACAACCTGCACCAGTACAGGTTAAGAGGTGATCTGCTGGAGAGCAACCCCATGGAGAAGGACCTGGGAGTGCTGGTGGGCAGGAAGTTCTCCATGGGTCAGCAATGTGCCCTTGTGGCCAAGAAGGCCAAAGGGATCCTGGGGGGCATCAAGAGGAGTGTGTCCAGCAGATCAAGGAAGGTTCTTCTCCCCCTCTACTCTGCCCTGGTGATACCTCACCTGCGATATTGAATCCAGTTTTGGGCTCCCCAGTTCAAGAGGGACAGGGATCTGCTGGAGAGAGTCCAACAGAGAGCTACAAGGATGCTGAAGGGACTGGACCACTGCCTGGGGAGGAAAGGCTGAGAGCCCTGGGAGTGATTAGTCTGGAGAAGAGAAGACTGAGAGAGGATTTAATAAATGCTTATAAATATCTGAGGGCTGGGGGTCAAGAGGGAGGGGACAGGCTCTGCTCAGTTGCACCCTGGGATAGGACAAGGGGCAATGGATATCATCTCCAGCACAGGAGGTTCCACCTCAACATGAGGAGGAATTTCTTCACTGGGAGGGTCACAGAGCACTGGAATAGGCTGCCCAGAGAGGCTGTGGAGCCTCCTTCTCTGGAGAGACTTTCAAGTCCTGTCTGGATGCTTTCCTGTGTGACCTGTGCTGGATTCTGTGGTCCTGCTCTGGCAGAGGGGGTTGGACTTGATGATCTTCAAAGGTCCCTTCCAACCCCTAACATCCTGTGAGCTTTTGTGAACCTTCCAGTACCTGAAGGAGGTTGCAAGAAGGATGCAGAGAGACTGTTTACAAAGGCCTGCAGTAACAGGATGAGAGGCAATGGCTTCAAACTAGAGAAGAGTAGATTTAGATTGGATGTTAGGAACGAGTTCTGCACCGTAGGGGTGGTGGAACACTGGAACAGGTTGCCCAGGGAGGTGGTTGAAGCCCCATCCCTGGAGACATTCAAGGTGAGGCTCCACAGGGCTCTGGGCAACCTGATCTAGTTGAGGATGTCCCTGCTGACTGCAGAGGGGGTTGGACTGAATGACCTTTTGGGGTCCCTTCCAACCCAGACCATTCTATGATTCCATGATTCTTCCCAGCTGTCCTCAATGCCTTTCTGATGGGGAGCAGGAATCTGAGTCAGAAAACAGACCTGGGAATAATGGTGTGGAATGAAATGAGGAAAGGCAGTTAAGAGAGCAGGAGAAAAAAAGAAAGAAAGTGGAGATAAAACATAGCAGGAAGAAAAGAAGAAATGTAAAACACTGTCTGGAGAAGGATCTCAGGCAGCTGAGATCCACACAGGTTAAGGTTGTCTTCAGCCAAGGCTTTTCCACTTCTCTCTGGAGGGCAATGAATTTTGTTAGACTTCCATCTGCCCACTAACATCACAAAGGTCGTTTGGAGATGCTCCATTCTTCTTCCTACATGTCTGGTGGAACCAGACAGAGATTAGAGGAAGGAGCCAGCAGGGACCTACACATCCTGCTATGGTCCTAACCCAAGGGATTGAGATCCCACACGATGACTCTGTACACAGCTAAGGATTCAGTGCCCTGTCCTGCTCTGTCCTGCAGTGTGTTCCTACCAGTGCAGATGGAGCAAGTGCTGGAGGACTTGGCAGGTATTCCCCCCCTAGCACTGCAACAGAAAATGGAAGGAATAGTTTCAGGATAACCAGCCCCTTTCAGGATGACACCACAGAATCACAGACTCATGTGGAGCACATGGCTGATGTGAGGGCAAGGTGAGGTTTTATTTGCCTGACAACACTTCTGGAGCTTAGCAGCCAGAGATCCCTCCTGAACCATCCTCTCCTTGCCATTGCAGTCCTGCTTCTGAGATACAGATGCCTCTGGTGTTGACTTCATGCAGGTCAGGCCTGCCCTGGGACAGAGTAGAAGGAAGCTCTGCTATATGAGGAAAGGCTGAGAACTGGATTTGTTCAGCCTTGAGAAGAGAAGGCTTAGGGGAGACCTTATTGCCATGGACCAGGACATAAAGGGTGGCTACCAGGAGGATGGAGACTCCCTTTTTACATGGAGTTCCATGGCAAAGACAAGGGGTGCTGGGGACAAGTTACTGGGAGGTTTTGACTGGACTGCAGAGGAAAAATGTTTCCCCATGAGCACAGTCAGATACTGGAATCACCTCCCAGGGGAAGCAGTGCATTCCCCTGCATTGCACAGCCTTAAGGCTCAGCTTGCCAGAGTGCTGGGCCAGCTCATTTCAACCCCATTGTTACCTAGAAAGCTTGGCCCAGCTGATCCTTGGAGTCCAACCTTGTGTTCTGTGATTCTGAGACCTGTGGTTGTCACATTCATCTCCAGACCCTCCCCAGCCACTGATGGTTATCAAAAAAACTAAATATCTGCCTTAGGGAAAACATCTTTTAATTCTGCCTTGGTATCAGGCTGCTGAAGGAAGCAGACTTACATCCAGCCTGAATTCTCCTTCTGTACCTTCACCCAAACAACCTCCAGCTTTGCACAGTGAGGTCAGATCCTCCCACGTTCATCTTTAGTATTTCAGCCCATAAACAAACAATCAAACAAACCAAAGCACGCCACAACCCTTCTCACTGACCCATTTTGCTCTTCACATCAAGCAGAGCAAAGGAGAGAGGGTGGAAGGAAACATCATTCTGGTGTCCATGCTGAGGGGATCACCGTTTCCTAAAGGTGCTCTGCTCCAAAATGAAGAAGCTGTCAGTGGCTTACCTTTACACAGTGCTGTGCATCCCCACTATCAACACCAAGCTGTAGGACTCTCTCTCCTCTCCCCTCCTGCTGAAAGGTGGAAGAGGTGGTTAATAATTCAGTGCAGTTGTCCCCAAACACTGGAGGAGGTGAGGAAAAGAACACAACATTCCATGAAGAATTCAAGGAGAGAGAAAACAAGAGGCAGCCTGGCTTAATGCTCAATATCTGTGCAGGTTGCCAGAGCTCCCACCCCAGCATCCAAACCTCCTGAAGACAATTCTGGTGGGAGATCAGAGAGTTCATGCAGTAAACACTTCTGCAGCCACACAATAAGCACTTTCAGCCAGACCTAGGATCTTCTTGTCCAGGCAGCAGTCAAATCTATCTCAGACAAAGTGGACTGTTACAGGAGCCTGGGTTCTTCACACCCTGATGATGTATTTTTCAACATCTTAATCATTAATGCAGGACTCTCTGGAGCTGCCCAGGTGCTGAGTTTCCAACACCACTGAAATCAAGGAAGGGTTTGCTGCTGCTTCATGAAGCCATGAAGAGCAACCAAGGGCAGACCCTGAGGGAAATGCACTCCTGTTGATGAGTTGTGTGATATCTCCTGGCCAAGGTCAAGCTCAGCAGGTAAGGATGGCTGCACCACACTGGGCTGTATGGGGTGCCCAGCCCAGTCCCCAAGGCCAGTGGAGGCTTCAGTAGGAGGGGGTGTGAGCAAGGCACATGTACAGCAGCTCTCTATCCTGGTTGGAGCTAGACCAGAACTAATTCTGGTCAAGGATTTGACTTTTCAGCTCAGTCTCTTCTCAGTAAGTTCCTTTCTGAAGTTCAGGGCAGGTTCTCACAGCCAGGGGCTGCTCCTAGCAGTGAGAACACTGATGGGGAGAGTTAATGGCAAGGGCTGGGCTGCAGGAGGGCTCTGGCTTATCCTTGCTCCTGTGCAGACCAAGGGCACTGCCACATTTTGTGCCCCACGCTGGGGTGAAGTAAGTCAGAGGTGGCACCTGTGGGGAGGAGTGGACAGGACAGGTGCCCCTCAACTGACCAACAAGGGATTGCATCCCATGGATAGCATCTTCAGGAGAAAGCTGAGGGATCACCAGGGTCAAGCCTCTACACTGGCCAGTGTCCCAGGAGGACTCTGTCCCTTCTGCCTTCCACCCTGATCCATGTGCTCAAGGATCCAGCTCCAGAACCCAGCTCCTGAATCCTGCTCCTATCTGCTGCTGAGTCCAGCCTGGGACTTGCCCAGTGCCTGCCCCTGGAATCAGTGGTGACAGTGGTGATGACACTGCCATCAGGGGTTGGGTTCCATAGTGGGTTGTATCTACTTGTACCTATTTCATTTTATTATTTCCATCCCAGCTGACTCAGTTTCTTTCCCAACCCATCAGTTTCTCTCCCTTACTTCCTTTCTCTTTGCTCTGGGAAGGGGTAGGACATCTGTCACTGATCTCCCTCTCCCTGGCAGTATTCTAGGCTGAGTTGGACAGGACCTTGAGTGACCTGGTCTGGTGCAAACTGTCCCTGCTAATGGCAGGAGGGTTGGAACTCAGTAATCTTTCAGGTCCCTTCCAACCCACACCATTCTATCATCTAATGGCCAGCCCAGCCTTGACCCTTGACATCCTCTCCCACTTCCTGCTGGTCTTCCACCTGGAGTCTCCTTTATCCAGAGGCAGTCACTTTGGATATTTAATGACCTTTGCTGGATCTTTTCTTTCTGATTTTTTTTTCCTTCCTGCTTCCTGGCTTTAGCATTCTGCCAATCTTTTGATATTAACTGAGTGCACTGATACTCCACATCCAGAATCTGCTCCAGGTACTGTTTCATCCTTGACTGAGATATCATTTCCCCCAGTATGACCTTCTCAGATTCAACTCTGCCTCTTTCACATGGGCAGAGTCTCTTCTCCCCCATTCCAGCCCAGTGAAAGCAAGTCCTTGGCTCAGAGCATCGTGAGGGACGCTCACAAAGGTTAACTTCAGCCAAGGACACCCAGTCTCTACAGGGTCTCTTCAAAACCAAAGGTGAGAGATGAGTCCTCTTATTCATCCTCTGCTGGAGGAGTGCCTCTTTTCCCAGCCTGATTGGAGCCTCTGTCAGCTAAAGTTCATCATCATGAGCCTCATTGGTGCTTACAATCAGGAATGACATGGAGATCACCCCTGGTAAAGCTGATGCTTGCTTTAAATACTTGAACACACATTTCTAGTAGAAGCACAGTGTGGTAATTCCACACAAGGATCCACCAAAGGGTTTTCATGGAGGAAAAGAGCAGGAGTTGTGTGCAACTGATGGTGTAGCTGTACTTGGGGCTGGCTCCTGACAGCTGTGAAGTGCACACACATCTCTGCAGGGATTCCTCCATCAGATCACTCATCAGGGCAGCTTGTGGGAAGGAGAGCTGCAAGATTTCTGCACTTCTAGATAAAAACAGGAATCTTCCTGAAGTGCTGGACCTGGAGCACTGTGTCCAGTTCTGGAGCTCCTGTTACAAGAAAGATATGGAGGTGCTGGAATGTGTCCAGAGAAGGGCCATGAGGATGATCAGCTCAGGAAATCAACATCCTTGGCTGCACCCAGAGGAGTGTGGCCAGCAGGATGAGGAAGGTTCCCTTTGCCCTCAACTCTGCCCTAGTGAGGTCCCACCTGGAGTGCTGGGTCCAGTTCTGGGCTCCCCAGTTCAAGAGAAGCAGGGAACTACTGGAAAGAGTCCAGCAGAGGCTACAAAGCTGCTGAGGAGCCTGGAGCATCTCTGTGAGGAGGAAAGGCTGAGACCTGGGGCTGTTGAGCCTGGAGAAGAGGGGATCTGAGCAATGCTCAGCATGAGCTAAAGTGTGGGGGCAAGAGGCTGGGGCCAGGCTCTTGTCAGTAGTGTCCAGCAACATGACAAAGATCAATGGGCACAGATTGGAGGTTCCATGTAAACAGGAGGAGAAAATTATTTGACATGAGGGTGCTGGAGACCTGGAGCAGGCTACCCAGAGAGGTTGTGGAGTCTCCTTCTCTGGAGAGATTCCAAACCCAGCTGGACATTGTGATCCTGAGCAACCTGGGTGACCATTTTTAGCAGGGTGGTTGGACTGGATGATCCCCAGAGTTCCCTTCCAGCCCCCACCAGGGGTGGGATTCTGTGAAATGATTGATGTGAGCCACAGGACTAAGCAGTGCTTTCCTTCAGCTTCCATCTTCTGTGACTGGTAGACAGACCAGCTCTGAGAGCTCCTCCAGCCTTGGTACACACAGTGCTCCTCAGCACCTCCAGCAGACCTTCTGTCTGACAAGTGTAATTTTCCTCTTGAACACATTCAGATCTCTCTGTCTTCTCCTCTCATGTGAGAGACAAACACAAGTCTTCCCAAAGTTAGTTCTGAGAACTTTGAAGACAAGCTGTCGGACCTCTGTGTCAAGCAAATGTTCTAACCACGACACTCATAACACAGAATCACACAGAATTAACCTGGTTGGAAAAGACCTTCAAGATCACCAAGCCAAACTCATCCCCCAAAACCATCTCATCAACTAAACCATGGCACTGAGTGCCTCATCCAGGCTTATTTAAACACTTCCAGGGATGGTGACTCCACCACCTCTCTGAACAGCACATCCCAATGGCCAATCTCTCTTTCTGGGAAGAATCTCTTCCTCACATCCAGCCCAAACCTCCCCTGGTGCAGCTTGAGACTGTGTCCTCTCCTTCTGTCCCTGATTGCCTGGGAGAAGAGACCAACCTCCAGCTGGCTACAGCCTCCCTTCAGGCAGTTGTAGATGGCAATAAGATCTCCCCTGAGCCTCCTCTTCTCCAGAGGATAAACATTTCCAGCCACACAAACCCCAGCCCCAAAACTTCACCTAATTCCAAGAGAGGAGCTGTCAGTGCCTCCCAGACCCTGCAGTTATCAACATCCATCCAGACAGGCATGGAACACTAACATCAGAAGTAGGATTTTCAGCTTTTCAGGTCAGGCTGTCCCACTTCTGGACTCCAAGTATACTGCAGGCCATCAAGTCATCATGCAGATCATCAAGTCATCATGCAGGCCATCAAGTCATCATGCAGGTCACCAAGTCATCATGCAGGTCACCAAGTCATCATGCAGGTCATCAAATCATCATGCAGATCATCAAGTCATCATGCAGGTCACCAAGTCATCATGCAGGTCACCAAGTCATCATGCAGATCATCAAATCATCATGCAGATCATCAAGTCATCATGCAGATCATCAAGTCATCATGCAGGTCATCAAGTCATCATGCAGATCATCAAGTCATCATGCAGGTCATCAAATCATCATGCAGGCCATCAAGTCATCATGCAGGTCACCAAGTCATCATGCAGATCATCAAGTCATCATGCAGGTCATCAAATCATCATGCAGGTCATCTTCTAACCCACAGATTATTCTTTTTTTGTTGGTTGTAAACAAATACTTGTACCTCATTCTTGTTTTGAAGACAATTTTCCTTACAATAAACCTACCCTGCACCTTCTCTTCCCTGAAGTACTGCTCCAAGTCAGATTCAAAGGTGCTTCCTCATCTGATTTGCTGGTGTAGAACTTATCTGGAGTGAGAGTGAACTAAGGATATTTGCAATTTGACCTAGTATCTGTGCATTTCATTAATCCTTCCTCCATCAACCACTTAACCTTTATGGGTGTTCTTATTGCCTCTCATTGTATTGATTTCTGTCCACTTCTCCAATTTAGTGAGATCATGCAGTATTTTAAACCTGCCTTCCTCTGCATAACTAGGTTTAGCTGGGGATGGGGGTGGGGGTGGTAATTGACATCAATTTAAAGAATGAAAAATTAGGCTGAATATCCAGGGGGACAACTTCTTAATGGGAAGATGTGCTAGAATGCTTTGCTGCCTCTCCCTGGGACTGGGGGCCATTCCATTAGCATGGGCATTAAAACCATACTAAGGCAACAGAAGAGTTGAGATGGGACAGAACAAGGCTTGAAGTGGGGAAGACAGGCTGGAAAGCCTTGCAGCTTGCCTCCTGTGGTGATCTCACCCTGGGTTTGCCCCACTGCCTCTTCATGCCACCCACCCATTGGCTGAGGACCTGCTGAACCAGCAATATCAACTCGTTGCAGGATCCCAAGTGATGTCCCCTCCAATATTATTGCAGCTTCAATATTATTGTGGTGGTGGGAGGGTTGTGTCACAGTGTCACAGGGGATTAGAGGTTGGAAGGGATCTCCAGAGGTCATCCAGTCCAACCCCCCTGCCAGAGCAGGGGCACCCAGGGTAGTCTGCACAGGAATGCACCCAGGTGGGTTTGGAAAATCTAAAGGGAAGGAGACTCCACAACCCCCCTGGACAGCCTGTTCCAGGGCTCTGTCACCCTCACTGCAAAGAAGTTTCTCCTCATGTTGAGCTGAAATCTTCTATGTTCAAGTTTGAACCCTTGGCTTATCACTGTGAACCACCCAAAAGAGCCTGGCCCCCTCCACTTGACCCCCACCCCTCAGCTATTGATAGACATTGATCAGATCCCCCTCAGCCTTCTCTTCTCCAGACTAAACAGCCCCAGGGCTCTCAGTCTCTCTTCACAGGGGAGATGCTGAGGTCCCCTAAGCATCCTCCTGGCTCTCTGTTGGATTCTCCCCAGCAGGTCTCTGTCTCTCTTGAACTGGGGAGCCCCAAACTGGACACAGGATTGCAGCTGTGGTCGACACAGGATTGCAGCTGTGGTCTCCCCAGGGCAGAATAGAGGGGGAGAAGAACCTCCCCCTTCAAGTCAATGATTCATCTTTTTTGAGGCCTGCTGAACAGTTTTCCCAGCCTGTTCTACTGTCTCCTGGCAAGCTGTGAGGCATGCACTGGTGGCACCCAAGAAGACATGCTGGCAGCAGTGGCAAGGGTTTGCAGCTGCTCCCAGAGGCCATACCTGGGCAGTCTGGAGGACACATCTGCACAGTTGCACCCTGTGATAGGCAATGGATATCAGCTACAGCACAGGAGGTGCTGAAATAGCCAGAACATTGCTTCTCCAGGCAACAAAATTCTTACATGCTTGGGTCAAATAATTGAGGATAATGTTCCTGGCTTAAGGAAAATACACCCAGCATCAGCAAAGGGGAAAAGCAAACTGCAGTCTGGCATTAGAAGTTACAAATTTGCATGCAAATATATACTGAGGAGTCTGAAAGAGCTAAATAATTCTTTTTTCTTTTTTTTTTGGGGGGGGGGCAGGCTTTTGCTTGCAAAAAACATTTCCAGTTTGGATATGGATTTGGATTATATTTTCCTGTGTGTTGCTTAGAGAGCAGCCCCATGGAGAAGGACCTGGGAGTGCTGGTGGACAAGAAGTTCTCCATGGGTCTGCAATGTGCCCTTGTGGCCAAGAAGGCCAAAGGGGGGGCATCAAGAGGAGTGTGTCCAGCAGATCAAGGGAGGTGCTTCTCCCTCTCTGCCCTAGTGAGACCTCACCTGGAATATTGCATCCAGTTTTGGGCTCCCCAGTTCAAGAGGGACAGGGATCTGCTGGAGAGAGTTCAACAAAGGGCTATGAGGATGATGAAGGGACTGGAGCACTGCCCTGTGAGGAGAGGCTGAGAGCCTTAGGAGTGATTTTTCTGGAGAGGAGACTGAGAGTGGATTTAATAAATGTTTATAAATATCTGAGGGCTGGGGGTCAAGAGGGAGGGGACAGGCTCTGCTCAGTTGCACCCTGGGATAGGACAAGGGGCAACGGATATCAACTCCAGCACAGGAGGTTCCACCTCAACATGAGGAGGAACTTCATCCATGTGAGGGTCACAGAGCACTGGAACAGGCTGCCCAGAGAGGTTGTGGAGTCTCCTTCTCTGGAGACTTTCAAGCCCTGTCTGGATGTGTTCCTGTGTGACCTGTGCTGGATTCTATGGTCCTGCTCTGGCAGAGGGGGTTGGACTCAATGATCTTTGAAGGTCCCTTCCAACCCCTGACATCCTGTGTGTGATTCTGCCATACTGAAGAGGAAAAAAGAAAAAAAAAAAGGCAACCTATTTTCATCTGAAGTTGCTACTGCCAGCAACCATTTTTTATTAAAAGAGGAATTTTGTCAGCTCCTGAAAAATGGAAACAGCCTTTTCAGCAACAAACCCCAACATATTTATCTCCAAAGCCAAGTGGGTTGGTATGGATCTTGATTGTTTGGTGGGGGAGGCAGGCTTCTTTTTTTCTTTTTTTTCTTTTTTCTTTTCAAGTTCTTGAAACTTGTCTGCCATGAACAAGCAGATTCTTCAAGAAGTGAAATTTCCCTCTAAGAAAATTTCAAAGGGAACACTTCCACCAGCTCAGCTCAATTAGCAGCAGCAGCAGCATAAAAATGGCTCAATTTCACAGCTGCTCCCCTGAATCTAAGAGCTGACAAAGCAAGGAGAAGATTTGGCCATTTCTGATTATCCCTTAGGAAAGAAATTGGCAGATATTCCCATAGGGATGGGGTTGTACCTGGAACAAAGGGCTGAGGGTGGCCTCTGCACTGGGCAAGCAGAAGAGAAATCATTTTCTCCATGGCAGGAGGTGCAGGCTATACAAATCTGTCAGATGAGTAGCCAGAGGCTGATACAAAAGACTGATTCTCTTAGGAAAACCCTTGGAGAGTATCCCAATAAGACTCCAAAGCTGGCAAGCTGCTGGAGAAGATGGGAAGTAAGTGCAACTATCTCCTGAGGACGCTGCCTCTGGATTTCTTGCCTCTTCATAATGCCCTCTGGCTAGAACCATTGAAATGAAACCTATTGATTGAAATTCTGATCCTATTGATTTTACACAAGAGGTTTGGGCAGATATGAAAGAGCAGGAACTGCTCTGTAACCGCTCCCATCACCACTTACTGCCCACTCAACACACACGGTAGGCTGGGTTTGTCCATCTCAGCCTCCTGAGCTTCCAGGAATAAATGAGCCAAAATTCAACTCTCCAGCACACATTAGCTCACAAACACCTGGGAAATATTGCTGGTCCCTGAACATGCTGCTTATGAATTCCCTTCTGCTTTGTTTTCAGAGAATCATAGAATCAGCCAGGTTGGAAGAGACCTCCAAGAGCATCCAGTCCAACCTATCACCCAGCCCTATCCAATCAACATAGAAACATTTGTCAGCTTCTGCCTCACATCTCCTCTTTAAGGTCATTAATCACATGCCATGTTCCCTTCTTTATTTCAGAGGTGTGGAGGGAAAATGGCCTGGGAGCAAGGTGGGATGGGAAACAGCGCTGGGAGGAGGTGATGTTTGCTGGGAAGGAAAGTGCCAGGAACCTCATGCTATTACACATCACATTTCTACCCCTAAATGAAAGGTCCTGGATTTGGGAACTGCAGAGCTCCTGACAACAGGTCAGAAGATCCCAGAGGAGGCAATGAACAGAGAGAATCACAGAATGTTAAGGGCTGGAAGGGACCTTGAAAGCTCATCCAGTCCCACCCCCCTGCCAGAACAGGAGCACCTAGAGCAGGTCACACAGGAACACATCCAGGTGAGTTTTGAATACCTCCAGAGAGGGAGACTCCACAACCCCCCTGGGCAGCCTCTTCCAGTGTTCTGTCACCCTCAGAGGGAAAAAAAAATTCCTCATGTTTCCATGGAACCTCCTATGCCTCAGTTTCCACCCTTGCTCCTTGTGCTGTCACTGGACACCACCAAGCAGGGCCTGGCTCCATCCATCCTCTTGGCACTCACTCTTTACATATTTATAACCATGAATGAGGTCACCCCTTAGGCTCCTCCTCTCCAAGCTAAAGAGCCCTCAGCTCCCTCAGGCTCTCCTCCTAGGGAAGATGTTCCACTCCCTTAATTATTTTTGTGCTTCTGCACTAGACTCATTCAAGCAGCTCCCTGAGGTCCTTCTTGACCTGAGGGGCCCAGAACCAGACACAATATTCCAGATGCAGCCTCACCAGGGCAGAGTAGAGGGGGAAGAAAGGTCTGAGGTGGAAAACCAGGGCAGTGTTAAGAGTATATTCTCCCACACCCAACACCATACACAGCAGCCCACTGCTTTCCCTGAGTCCCTCTGAAGTAATCCTGGAGCAATCCAGAGCCAGTATTTCCTTCCCACAACCCAGGGATGTTTCTGTCAAGCTTCTGTAAGCATCTGCTTTTGGGCAAGGAGGTGGAGCAGGCTTTGGAGCCAAAATCAGCTGCCTTGCTGTTCACATCCACTTCCTACCAACCAAAGCTGCCTTTGCAGGTTTCCCTTGTATTGAAGCTGGTGGCTGTCCTTCCTAAATGCCAGGCAGTGGTCCTTGATTTTGCTCATTTTAGTGGGATGCACTTAGCTTCCTGCTCTCAACACTTTATTCTTTCCTCTCCAGATCTTTTTATAGCCAGACTGTCACATATCAATCAATGGCCTGGATTAAAGTTGAATATATCATGACTTGCCTGGGCCAGCAGAAGAGCATTTCAGATAAAGTCATGTTTATTTTCTTTCCCTCATTGACATTTGTTTTCTCCCCTGTTTCCAACCTTGTGAAATGGCAAAACCCGCCAGGAAAATTGCAGGGTTTTAACTCACTAGAATTCCTAAATATAATTGTTAGATGTCATGGAATGGTTATGACATGAAGGGAGGTCATTGGTGTGATTGCACCTCAACACCCACAAAGCAAACCCCTTGATTACAGTGATAGAAAGCAGCATCCAAAATGGGGCTGAAACTCGATGCCTTTGCATCAACCATGGGAATGATTCACGTCACCAGTGTTGATCAAAGTGATTTAACTGTGGGGAGCTCCAGGAGGACTCCTCACAGCTTACACATGTCACACTGTGGGGTGGGTGAGTGGGCACAGGAGCTGTGAAGGACCTACACAGCACGTGGGAAGCTAGGGCCTCCATGCTGTGTGGGGCTGGGGTGCAGTGCAAAGGTGCAGGAGCTGTGTGGGGCTGGGGTGCAGGAGCTGTGTGAGGCTGGGGTGCAGGAGCTGTGTGGACCTGGGGTGTCATGCATGGGTGCA
>VXBD01009538.1:22895-44734 GCA_013399975.1 Indicator maculatus
TTTGTCGCCGCCATGGGATGTACCCTGAGCGCTGAGGAAAGAGCCGCCTTGGAGCGGAGCAAGGCCATCGAGAAGAACCTTAAGGAGGACGGGATCAGCGCTGCTAAAGATGTGAAACTCCTCCTGCTCGGTAAGAAGCCGCTGGCCGCCCGGTCACCCCCCGCCACACACGCACACCTCTGCCCCGCGTCCCCGTTAGCCGCCTCCTCCCTTTGCGCTTATCCTCCCCTCATCTCTCTCTTTTTTTTTTTTTTTTTTTTTCCCCCCCCCGGTTGGTTGGTNTTTTTTTTTCCCCCCCCACAGGGGCCGGAGAGTCTGGGAAAAGCACCATCGTGAAGCAAATGAAGTGAGTCCCGCGTGGGTTGTGGGGAAATAACGAGTAAACGGCTTTAATATGGGGAGGGCGAGCGGGGCGGGGGCTCGCTTGAGGTGAGTGAGGGCCGCAGGCGCCATGTTTACCTGAGGGGACCGTGAGGGCGGGAAGGGAAGCGGCAGGGGTAAGGCCCCGCTACCGCCGTTCCCGCTGCTGTTCAGGGCCGGTGTGGTGCTGAAGTGTTGCCCGCTGGCCTCGCCCCGCGGCAGGGAGGAGGGGGGGAAGGTGGGTTGAGAGCGGCCGCCCCCCTCCTCCCTACCGCGGGGCGAGGCCGCGCAGATGTCCCCACGAAGCGGACCGCTGTCAGTTAAGCTTAATGTCGGGGTGTTATCTGCCGGCTCTGCGGATTTAACCCAAGGCTCCCTACCACCCAAAGCCCCTTTTATTGAGATTTTAGCCTCTCTTTTTAATTAATGAAAAGCAAGCTTGGCCGCTTACCACCGATCACATCCAACCCTGCCCCGGGGGAGGGGGAGTGGTGGTGGTGTGGGGGAGTTGTTCTAACCGTGCCCGAGGTAGCTTCCAGAGCCCCGGAGCTGCCCCTCGCTGGGGCTCCCCTACACAATACGTTCACCTCGTGTTTAATTAAACGTTGCTGAGCAATAAAAAAACCCCACCGCATGGTCCCTTCCTGAAGTAATTGCATCCCATAGGAAAAGCAGGTGCCGGGGAAGGCTAATGAAGGAGTGGCACGGTTATGCTTTTTTTATCCCCCTCTTTCATTTTTAATTAAAATAGCGAAATACCCCAGCCTCCCACCATGACGGGCTGGTTCGAGGCGGGCGCCATCACGGCACAAGCCCCGGGCTCTGGTTCAGGGTCTGGTTTTCCGTTAGGGAGAGGCACGGAGGAGCCGTGGCTGCTTTGCGAAGCTGGTGGTTGCAGAGGGATCCGTGGCTGGGAGGAGCCCCCCCGGGGACCGGCGTTGCTTAGCGAGGCAGCAGAGCTGGGTGTGGATGGGGTGTAGGGAGTATAGGGGGGAGTGCAGGCTGCTCTCCTCAGTCTCGGCAGCGGGTGCCTTTGCGGCGTGCAGGGGTTGTGCCGGCCGGCGAGCGGGCGGGCAGGTCCCGGCGCGGCTGCGGCTTTCAGGCGGTTCGCATGGTGGACAGCGCCCAGCGGGGACTCGAACCGCCAGCAAAGTCGCCGCTTCGGCACCGCTCGGCTCCTCCCGGCGGCGGCCGAGCGCAGGGCTCGGCTGCCTTCGGAGAGCGCTCGGAGGCGGTCGGGGGGGAGCAGAAGGGGGCTCGGAAATAGCCGAAGGGCCCCGTTGTCCGCTCGGCAATCTGTTGCCGTACACTCCCGTAACATCACCGGGTATACGTGAGTGTGAGTGTGCGAGTGAGTGTAGGTGTGACTATGCGTGTGAGTGTGCGTGCGCCGTGGGGGCAGATCCGGGCCTTCAGCTCAGCTTCTCTCCAGCCAGAGTGGCTTAGCGGGTGACCCGGATCTTTCTGTATCAAGTCGGTGGCCGCTGCGTCCAGCCCTTGGGTGTTCACAGGGGACTAAACCGTTATCCTCGCCTCAGGCGACGCTTTTCCCAAGGCACTGCGGGGCTGGGAGGTCTCGTTGTGAGGAGGCTTGCCTCCAGCACACAGTGGTCTCCACAGCTTTTCCCACCGACATTTGTGTATCCTACTTCTGTAAGGCCTCAGAGCTTCCCCTTTTGCACCCACATTTGTGAACCCTACTTCTGTAAAGGCTCTGCGCTTCCCCTTTCATGGTTTGAAAGGAGGCTTTCCACCCCACCAGCTCGATGGGGGGCTGGGGTGGGTTTGGTTTGCATATGTTTGTGTGCAAAAGGTGGATCAGGGGAGATGTTACTGCAGATGAACACCAATAAATTATTTAATCTCTAGGAACTGCTTCTGCAGAAGCCTGCTGGAATGGTGGGTGGTGGGGTTTGGTGGAAGGGAGAAGCTGTAGGTACCACAATAGCAGTGCAGCAGCGCATACATACGGAGCCTATAGGCAGGAGGGCTGGTGGTGACCACACTGGCTTGCACAGTTCCTCTTGTTTGCCCACGAGCAAAAGAAAATTACATGAAGACAGTAACCTGTTGGCTGGACTAGATCAGTAGAGAGGACTGAAATAAACCCTGTGGCATAGATATGGACATATATCATTCCCATTAAACCGTTATTCTTAAAATAAGGCAACAGGCTTGCAGCTTTGTACCTGAGTCAAAAATGCCAAGGAGGCTGCTGTGGTAAAAGGAGTGGTGGAGTCGGGAACTGGGAGGTGTCCTTCAGTGTGGAAACTCCAGTGAAGTGTGGGGAGGCTGGGGTGGGGACAGCAGTGTTGCCATGAGCACGGCAGCAGGCATCTGGAGAGAGCCGCGCAGCCGCGGGCACCGGGGAGAGCGACGTGCAGGGGAGAACTCGGGGAAATGAACATTTCTGAAAATTAATTTCACTGTAATGTAGGCATTAGCATTTCACCTGGTCAGGCTCCATTAGACAGGCTTGCTGAGAACTTAATGAATTCTTAATAAAGATTAAATCGTGTGCTCATTAGATTTTGATGAAAGAGACTGCTATTTTATTTTTTTTTAATACTGTGTTATTGGTGTGCTTCTAGATAATAAATCTCATCCTCATGAATGGCTAAAGCAGCTTCCCACTTGGAGATTGCCTTAAAAAGCAGCACAGGAATCCATAGACAGATGAGGAAACGCTAAGACAAAGGAACAGAGAGCAGACATTGTTACAGAGGACTAAGAAGAGGTTACGTGCTGACCAGATAATCCTTGAAAGGTTGGGTAGCAGGAGAAGTGACAGGTAGAAACTGCAATAATATGAGGGTGTCGCCAAGATGAGGATTAGGATTTGTAACATTAATTAAAGATGGTTTACTGAAATATCTGCAGGTACCTTTCAGCGGGTGAACAAGTGTTAGCCAGCAAAGAAAGGGCTACTCAAGAATGGCAGAGAAGTGGAACTGGAGGCTGGTGTGTACACCTCAAACAGTGGCAACACAGGCTAGGAATGGGACTATCCTTACTGCCCAAGGTTGTTTTGACACCTTTAATACCCATCTTGCCCCTTAGGTGTGCTCATTATTTTCTTAGCACCAGTCCTGCACAACAGACACTTCACCTGTGCCTCAGAACATAAGGGCAGGGAACAGTCCCGAAAGGCACAGCCATGCCGTGCAAGCCAGTGTGTGCCACAGTGTTCAGAATCAGGCTGTCACCAGGTTCTATTTTCACTAAGTTTAAACTAAAAACCAGCTTTAACCAAGCAAATCTGGGGCCTCCATGCCAGAGGGGCAGAGTAACCAGACAAGAGATATCCATCTCCCACTCCCACCACCCCATCTCAGCAAATGCACTTTGATGTAGGACTGCAATGGATGTTAACACGTTTTAGACCTTATATCCTGAAATAAAAGTTGAGCCTATGCAGAATTTGGAATATGTGATTAATTTTTTTTTTCTGGAATACTTGGATCATAGCATGGAATCGAGACTGCTGTTACTCGTGGGATATTTTTGTGGGAACTTGTAACTCTAGTGAATGTGTTTGCTCATCAGGAGCCTCAGCCTAGTAAGACACCAAGAATATCTCAGTGTGTTACTGCTCAGCAAAATACTTAAATGAGTGCTATCATCCAGTGGTGAGCAGGGATGACTCGGATGGGGACACTACCCACTGCCATCAGCAAGAAGCTTCCGGGGACTTCGGTGTTTAATCGAGGCTGAGTTAGCTGGCCTGGCTTCAAAAATATGCTCCTGCTACCTTCAGCAGCAGCCCTCTGGCTTCAGCCTTCCCAAACGAGGGGTTAGTGATGGCTGTGGAATTCAGGAGGAGAGACAACGTTGCTTGCTCACAGAAAAAAATCTTGGGGTTTGGGTTTGGATTTTGCCTCTGTGACACTTTAATCCCTGATGAGCTAGGAGCAGAGAGCTGGATCTGGCTCCCTTTCCCTAAATGCCAGAGCTTCCAGTCCTGTCTGTTCTCCAAACCAGTCGATTCTCCCCTCACTAGCAGTGCTGGCAGTGCCTCATCTGATGGGCTTCTCTGCTGTGCCGTGCTTTGCAAACTGTTAGCATGTCACGCATGACAAGGGCAGGAGTAGGCCATCAAGAGAGAAACACACTAGCCTACAACACTTATCTTTAAATATCTGCTGTCTTCTCCCCAGCAGCCACCAGTCCCCATAGCCATCCGATCCCTGCTTTGACCTTTTTCCTAAAGGCCCTCCAAACAGCCCCAGGCTCTCCTTGCTCTCTCTGTAACTGAATTACTTGTAATCTAATGAACTTCTTCAGAGTGAGAAGCGGTCCCCGCCCACTGGTTTTACAGCCCATCTCAGCAATTCCATGGTAAATGCCATTGAAATGAAATGATGTGCTGTGAACACCCACTCCAGTGCTCTTTGCTGCATGTCTGTGTCTCGGTGCTGTTGTGATTTCACACTTGCAGCCCCTTCCCCCAGGAACACCTCACCTCACGGGGGCTTTCAGCGTGGGGCTGGTTTGCCTCTGCGGCATGTTCCCGGGGAGAGGGCTGCAAACTGTTTGCCTGTCTGTCCTATTCCTCAGTGCATCTCTTCTGGGTGTGGAGTCCCACACAGCCCCACTGCCTTACTCCTGTCTGGGAATTGTTTGATCATGGTGTGAGCTAGCAGCCCAGAGACATGAACCTCACTAGAGCATCAGGTCAGGCAGAGCCATCCTTCTGCTCTGTTTTCCAGCATTTCCATGACTTAAGTCCCAAAGTAGGGCAGTGACAGGCTGCACCTGGGCAGTGTTTGAAGCGGGTTTTGATAAGCAGAGGAAAGAGCTGGAGCCTTTCTGATGCAGGTGTGTCACTCTCCCAAGCCCTGCTCCAATGCCCTGTGCCCTGGGTGTGGATTTGGCACAGTACTGGCACACTGCTGCTCTTCAGAGCCTGGCAGAGGCAGCTCTGGTGGGGCTGCTCTCACAGTGAAACCCACACCTCATAGCAAACTGCCTGCCCAGCCTGGCAGTGCTGGGGTGTGGGGATAGCAGCTGATCAGTGCATTGACAGCTTTGAGCAAGGCAGAGTCTGCTGCCAGAGCATCCCAGTGGAGTCTGCTTTTTCCCCTGTCTCCTTTCCAGATGCTTTCTTGCATCCTTGGATGCCATGTTCTGTGCCCTGCAGTGGCACAGCAGAGGGAGATTGCCTCTGAACCAGGCATGAATGGAGAGCTGGGAACAGAGGCAAGTGAGGCTGTTCATTTTGGCTTGTGGTTACAAAGGGTAATCATGTTTCCAGCACTTATTTCCTTCCTTTTTGATTATTAATTGTAAGCCAGACCAGTAACAACCCTGGTTTGTTCTTTATACTTCAGGTTCTTGTTATTATACTGAGGGAGACTTCAGAGGAAAGCAGCAACAATATTAGAGGGCAAGCTGGGATACATTTTGGGTTTGAGGGTTCTCTTTTTTCTTTTTCCTTGACAGTTCTTAATTTGTTTCTTGTTTCAGGGACTCATAAAAGTAAAAATATCTTCCAGTGACAACACTGAACTGCATAGCTTCTCCTCTTTCAACCTAGTTTTAAAATCTTAAAAGAAATTTGCCTGTCATATTCTGACATGACACATCTAGTCCTGTTGGAAATGTTTTAGTAATCTAATGAGATCAAAGCAGTTCTTTTAATGAGCTCTGAAGAAAGAGACAAATCAGCTGCACAAATGTAACCAAGGATCTGTTTTGTTTTATGGCTTGGCTAACCCAGAAGTTGTAAGAGACATTACATTGAGTCATGACATGTGAAAAAAAGGTTGTGGTTTTCCTCTTCAGTCTGTCCTTTCCCATTTGCCTGGGATACAGTGTCATACCTAATGTGAATTCTCCAGTATGCTTACCTGGGGAATACAGGGAAGATCATAAAAATATCCCTCCAGGATTTGGAGTGGGCTACAGGAGAGCTGGAGAGGGACTTTGTACAAAGGCATGGAGTGATAGGACAAGGGGTAATAGCTTCAAACTGGGAGCAGCTGGATTTAGATTAGACTTTAGGAAGAAATTCTTCCCCTTGAGGCTGATGAGACACTGGAACAGATTGCCCAGGGAAGTTGTGGAAGCTCCAAGCCTGGCAGTGTTCAAGACCAGGTTGGATGAGGCTTTGAGCAACCTGGTCTAGTAGGAGGTGTCTTGCTCTTGGCAGCAGAGTTGGAACTAGATGTTCTTTAAAGTCCCTTCCAACCCAAACCATATGAAAATGGGGGCTGAATGAAAGGAGGCAGATGATGGAGGTAGAGGCACTTTGTTGGCTCTTCTGCTAGGTCTGGTCAAGAGAAAGAATGAAATGTAGAAGAAATGGTTTGCTGCTGGCCAAGGTGGGAACAGGTCAGTAATGTCTCACAGACTCATGATGGCTGCCTGCAGTAGAATGAGTTTGCTTCAGGTGCTTTGCAGGGTTACAGCCTACCCCTGTGAGCATCCATCTGCCCTGCTTTCTCCTGGATTTCCAGGATGCAAAATCAAACTACTGCTGAAGCCAGAAGGCCTGATGCCAATGCAGGGTCTAAGAGCTTGGCTTTGCAAACTTCTGAGCTCATTCCCATCCTGCTGAGATGGGTACTGCCTGATGAAGGTAAAGAGCTTTTCTTAGGAGCCAGCAGCAGTTCACAGAGCAGAGAAGGATTTATCCTCTGTAGTCTGAAATCTATGGTGAAACTCTTAAGAGCAGAAGATAGCTTTTGGTCCTTTATTCATTATGAGAGTGTGAAGAGAAGCTCTGGCACAGAGAATTGGCAAAACCTTCTCCAGCTGGCCCAGGTGTTTAAGAGTCTTCTCACTCTTCCTGCTGCAGTTGCAAACCTCTGGAGATTTGCAGTTTTCTGCAGAGCCTGAAATTGCTCCTGTGGAGCCTGGACTTGCAGGATGACTGGGTGTGCTCTGTTTTCAGGGCTTCTTTGCTTAGTTCTGTCTTTTGTTTTTGAAAGAAAACTTCCAGTTCTCCTCACCTCAGAAAAAAAGTTAAAGAATAAATGTCCTTACTCTAGCCTAAGTGCTCTACAAGTGGGAGCAAAATCAAAACCAGCCCAAACGAGGACAAGGAAAACAAAACTGTTCCAATTGCTTAGTTGTTTTTTTGAAGCCTGATTCCTTTTGTTTTGCATTAGCAAGATTGAAACCAGCAACCTCATTTATTTCAAATCAATGTGAATGCCACTGACCCCAAATCCTCCCCTTGACCTGAGTGGAATTTGGTGAAGATTATGTCAGTCCAGTTTTTAAGAGAGCTGATGAATCTCAAATGTTTGTGTGGCGCTCAGTGGGATACTGGAAATGGTTAAGTTTCATTCACAACAACAAAACCAGGAAACAATAAGGTCTGGAAATCACATTTTAAAAAGCTTTGGTGCATTAAACCTCAGGCCATTTTTTCCTTGCCTCAAAAAGTCTTTTTATTTTATTCTTAGAGGGAAATACTGATGATTTTTGCCTCAATTTTCCTAATGCTGAAGAAATGCTCTGGCTAATGTAAAAATCCCCCATAACTGTTAATTGAATTGTTTTCATTTTATTTTGAAGACCATTCATGCAAATGGCAGATGTGGGGAGGCTGGAGGATTACAGTCCTGATTATAAGATCACAGAATCCCATCATGGTGAGGGTTGGAAAGGGACCTCTGGAAATCACCCAGTCCAACCCCCCTGCTAAAGCAGGGCACCCACAGCAGCTTGCCCAGGAGCACAATGGCCAATGGGATTTGGAATCTGAAGAGAAGGAGACTCCACAACCTCCCTGGGCAACCTGCTCCAGTCCTCCTGCACCCTCACACTGAACAAGTTTCTCCTCCTGTTCAGATGAAACCTCCTAGTTTCCAGTTTGTGCCCCTTGCCCCTTGTCCTGTCACTGGGCACCACTGACAAGAGCCTGGCCCCAGCCTCTTGCCTCCCACCCTTTAGCTCTTGCTGAGCATTGCTCAGATCCCCTCTGGGGCTGCTCTCCAGGCTCAACAGCCCCAGGGCTCTCAACTTTTCCTCCTCACAGAGATGTTCCAGGGCCCTGTTCCCTCCCAGTAGCTCTCCCTCTGTAGCCACCAGTTCCCTCACTCTTTTGAACTGGGGAGCCCAGAACTGGACCCTGGTACTCCAGATGTGTCCTTGCTAGAAACAGGAGATGCCTGGAATCAGAAAACACAAAAGGCTGAAAAATTGTAGCCCAAAGCAGAGGAACTGATGGCTTCCTAGTGCAGAACAAAAAGGAGGAAAACCCAGTCCTTTAATCCAAAGCTCAACTCTTTGTCTCCTTATTGTGACAATAGAATAAAATTCTTGATGGAGGCATTTCTTAGCTTACCCACCACAAACCCCCTCCCCAGTTCCCAGGTTAATTGAGAAAGAACTTCTCTCTCAGAAGGGAGCCCAGGAAGCTGTGCATTAAAGCTGACATCACTCACTCCTGTTCTGAAAATGGCTTACCAAGAATGGTTTTGACATTGGAAGAGAAGGATTGGCAGAGCTGAAGGGGCTTGAGTTTTCTCTGTTCTTGGGCATGGCCTGCTCTGCTTACTCACCAAAAATTATATTGGTTCATCAGCAGATCTTTCATCCAAGTATAAAACCTGCAAGCTGAAAACAAAGGAGCTGAAGTAGACCAGCCCAAGAGAGTCAAGGTGTGGGTGACACAAAATCCTCCCATGACTTAACTAGCTTGGACAGTGGCTGTTAATAACCCTCCTCCCTGGTCAAGCTGTCCTGTGGGATACTGTGTCCTCAGGAGCCAAGGACCACTGCTCATAGACTGCCTTTGATCCTGGCCAGCTTGGCCAATCTTTCACCAGGAATTCTGCTGGTTAATGTTGCAGGAGTTGCTTTTAGGAAAAGGTTGGAGATGCTGATCCCACTAAGTGTGTTGAGGTCTGTGAGACAGCCTCAAGGTATTGCCTGGCTCCCTGTAGAATTGTGGTGGTCAGAGAAAACTGGGAGCAGGTTTCATAGAACCATAGAATGGTTTAGCTTGGAAGTGACCTCAGAGATCATCTACTGCAACCTCCCTGCCATGGGCAGAGATGCCTCACAACTAGACTTGGCTGCTCAAAGCCTCATCCAGCCTGGCCTTGAACACCCTCAGCAAGGAGGCATCCACAATCTCCTTGGGCAGCCTATTCAGAGTCCCACTATCCTTGTGCTGAAGAACTTCTTCCTAAGATCCAGTCTAAACCCACTCTCTCTCAGCAGAAGCTGGATCCAGTAGGATCCATAGGATTCATAAACTCGTGGTTCTATGGCATGCAGATAGGAAATTCAAGGTTTACTGACAAGGAAAGGGTTCTCTTCTCTTCTCTTCTCTTCTCTTCTCTTCTCTTCTCTTCTCTTCTCTTCTCTTCTCTTCTCTTCTCTTCTCTTCTCTTCTCTTCTCTTCTCTTCTCTTCTCTTCTCTTCTCTTCTCTTCTCTTCTCTTCTCTTCTCTTCTCTTCTCTTCTCTTCTCTTCTCTTCTCTTCTCTTCTCTTCTCTTCTCTTCTCTTCTTTCTCTTCTCTTCTCTTCTCTTCTCTTTGGCATGTGGCAGGCTGCTCTCTCAAGAATTGCAGGGGTACATTTGCACCAAGAGGCCATGAGGAGTGTCTCCAGGAGCTCCTTCAGTGAGTGGAGAGGAGCCAAGCAAGCCTGCACAGGCCCAGAAGAACACCCAACTCCAGAAACATCATGTTCAGAGAATCCATCACCCCAGTGTTAGCACCAGGGAGGCTGGGAATGGACATTTTGTCTGAAACATAACCCCCCAGTGCTTGAAAGAGGCTAAAAGGCAGAGCAGTGACTCAACATGCTTTGGGGCTCTCCAGCAACTTCAGGCTGGTATTAAAAGCTCTTGTCTGCAAGAGCATCATCAACAGCAACTTGTACACACCATAACAGCCTGGCAGAAGACTTTGGAGCATTAGCTGAGAATTGTTATGGGAGAAGATGAGATAAGAACCCAGGAAAAGTATCACTGAAATGATAAAAATCTTTGCTACCTCCTCACAGCATTTGGTGATTTATCCTCTCCCTCTTCCAGCCGATTGGAGGTAGGAGCTCCAATTTCATAAGCATTAAGCAGAAGTGCATAGGGAAGGCTGAGCACACGAAATGGATGTTAGGCAGAATCACCTAGATAACAAAGGCAAGGATTTCTTGCTAGGTTGCTGGAGCTGTGTGGTATGCAGAAGCTTGCAGTGATGTGGTGATGTCTCCTCACTCTCAGTACAGTTGCTCCGTATTCATTACAGCCCTGTTCTTCCCCGCCTCGGTAGCGTGGGCCTTGCTCTCATCCAGCTCCTGCCTGTACAGCAAAGGTGGTGGAGTAATTTCATTTTGATGGCTCTCAATGACATAGAACCCATCTCTGTATTTCTGAAGGAATTTTACAGTCATAGAATCATAGAATTGTTTGGGTTGGAAAAGACCTTTAAGATCATCCAACCATCAACCCAACACCACCGTGGCCATTAAACCCTGCCCCCAGGTGCCATGGCCACAGGTTTCTTGAACGCCTCCAGGGATGGGGACTCCACCACCTCCCTGGGCAGCCTGTTCCAATCCCTGACCACTCTTGCAGCAAAGAAATTTTTCCTCATCTCCAACCTAACCCTCCCCTGGCACACGTTCAGGCCATTTCCTCTTCTTCCATCACCTGATACTGTGGAAATGGTGCAGGGCAGCCCTGGGTCTCTCCAAAATCCATTTTCAAACCATTTCCAGGGCACTATGATGTGATTTGCATGCCCTAATTCGAGGTCACAATAGCTAAGCCTACATGAACAAATCATCCTCTCTCATGTTCTGCAGCTGGCATGGCAGGGCATGTGCTCCTCTCCAGCATGGAGATTTCTGCTTAGCTTCATCCATGGGAGAGACATGCATTGACTTCTAAATGTGACAACTTCAGGTTGGGTACCAAGCTTTTGATTCAGTTTTATCTTGGGAATGTGTCCTTCTTACTCACCTCTCCTATGGGGCAGGCTGAGAGAGTTTGGGCTGTTCAGCCTGGGGAAGAGCAGGCTCCCCAGAGACAGTAGAGCAGCCCTTCAGTATTTGAAGAGGGCCTACAGGAGAGCTGAGGAGGGACTTCCTACAAAGGCTTGTAGTGACAGGGTGAGGGATAATGTCCTCAAACTGGAAGAAACTGGATTTAGATTAGACTTTAGGAGGGGATTCTTTTCCATGAGGTCATGGAGGCACTGGAACAGGCTGCCCAGTGAAGCTGGGGAGGCTCCAAGCCTGGAAGTGTTGCAGGCCAGGTTGGATGAGGCCTTGAGCAACCCGGTCTAGAAGGAGATGCCCTGCCCATGGCAGGAGGCTTGGAACTAGGCTATCTATAAGGTCCCTTCCAACTCAACCCATCCTATGCTCTGTAAGCAGGGCAAAAGGGTGTCACAGCAGGGGCAGTTACACCTTGCTGTAGCTAAACCAGCTCTTTCCACTGGCCAAGCAGAGCTCTTTCAACGTGGGAATGAGACACTGGTGGCACCTTGGCAGCTTGAGGAGTTGCACTGCTGCCCACGGGGTAGATGCTCCTTTCCCAGCTGCCTCCCAGATGTGCATACCCCTAGCAGAGACACTGCAGGACCTCTCCCTTCACATTTCCCCAGTAACACAAATCCCTGAAGGGCTGAAGGACAGCTGCCCTGGGGGGTGCACACACCTCAGAACGTCATCATGCCGTCCATTAGTCCCTGCTCACCCTCCGGTGATGAATTATTTAGCCAAACTGGACGCATTTTTCCGCATGGATGAGGAGATGTTTACTTAATAAAGCAGAAAGCTCCTAGTAGCATGCCCTTGTTTTCCTCACTTGAGCTGTACAACAAATTTATATCCTCCATGGTTTACAGCTCAGCTCAAACCTCACAGCGCTGGGCCAACTTGTTGCTTTCAAGGTGGTTGCTGCCAGGCCGGTTCTTCAACGGGAAACCTGATGCTGCTCAGTGTGTGCCTTTAAGGTGTTTAAATTGAGTGGTAGATACATGAGCTGATGGTCCTTGGCTTGTTAGCTGTGTCTCTGGGAGAGCTGAGCCCTGGTGAAACACCAGGAAGGAGAAACAGGAGACTGCTTTGCCAAATCCTAACTCAGGGGTTGGCGTTTCTCCAGCATCGATGGCATCAATGGGTATCGTGGATGTGGGAGAGAAATTCTTTACAGCAAGGGTGGTGAGACACTGGGACATGTTGCCCAGGGCAGATTCCAGGGAGGAACACCTCCCTGGAGGTGTTCAAGACCAGGCTGGACAAAGCCTTCAGCAACCTGGTCTAGTGGAAGGTGTCCCTGCCCATGGTGGGGGGATTTGTGCTAGAGGATCATTAATCACAGAATGTTAGGGGTTGGAAGGGACCTCGAAAGATCATCCAGTCCAACCCCCTGCCAGAGCAGGACCACCTAGAGCAGGTCACACAGGAATATGTCCAGGTGGGTCTGGAATGTTTCCAGAGAAGGAGACTCCACAACCTCTCTGGGCAGCCTATTCCAGGGCTCCAGTACCTTCACAGTGAAAATTTTTTTCCTTATGTTCACAATGGAACCTTCTATGCTCCAGCTTGCACCCATTACCCCTAGCCCTACCACTGGACATCACTGAGCAGGTGATCCTTTCAAGAAACAGATTTCCTTTGAATTCCTATTTGGATAAACAAATTGTAAACCTTCCCCTATGTGACAGAGCATGGAAATGGAATAGTTATGCTGGTACTTTTAGTTCTAATAGGCAAGATCAAGTTGTACTGTTGTGGTTTTTTTTTTTCCTCCCATCTGTGATCAAAATAGGTGAAGCCTTCTGGCATAAACAACTATTCAGGATTAAATTGAAATGATGATTCTTTTAAGTACTCCTGCATAGGATCTGGAATAGGTTTTTACAGTTGCCACTAAAGAAGAAAAAAACAAACACAGAGAAATCTTCTTACAAATTGTGGCTAATGATGATACAAACCCAGCCAAAGTGGTGTCTTTAAATGCCATCAGAACAGGATAAATACTCAGAGCTTTTTAATACTACCAAGATTACAACAACCCCATGAGAATGCTCCAGGCTTGGGGCAGAGTGGCTGGCAGCTGCCCAACAGAAAAGGGCCTGGGGGTGCTGGTCAAAAGCCAGATGCATATGAGCAGCATGTGCCCAGGTGGCCAAGAAGGCCACCAGCATCCTGGCCTGGATCAGCAATAGTGTGGCCAGCAGGACCAGGGCAGGGATTGTCCCCCTGTACTGGGCACTGGCGACACCTTGAATACTGGGTTTAGTTTTGGGTTCCTCACTCCAAGAAGGACATTGAGGTGCTGGAGAATGTCCAGAAGGGCAATGAAGCTGGGGAAGAGTCTAGAGCACAGGCATTGTGAAGAGCAGCTGAGGAACCTGAGGCTGTTTAGCCTGAAGAAAAGGAAGCTGAGGGGAGCCCTTCTCACTTGCTACAACTCCCTGGAAGGAGGTTGGAGCCAGGTGGGGGTCAGCCTGTTCTCCTAAGTAGCAAGTGATAGGAGGACAGGAAATGGCCTCAAGTTGCACCAGAGGTGGTTTAAGTTGGACATTAGAAGAAACTTCTTCACTGGAGGGGTTCTCAAACGCTGGGACAGGCTCCACAGAGAGGTGGCTGAATCCTCATCCCCAGAGATATATAAAAGACATAGAGATGTGGTGCTGAGTGACATGGCTTAGCACCAGACTTGGTAGTGATGGGCTAATGGTTGGGCTCAATCATCTTAAAGGTCTTTTCCAGGCTAAACAATTCCATGACTGTATAAGGTTTTTATTTTCTCACTCCTGAACTCAGGCACAAACCCATGCAGCACAGAGCCTGTCAGAAGCTCTCTCACACATCGTGCTCCATCTGTTCTGCAGGAGAATCCTCCTCCTTCAGCAGGATGATTGTCCTGATCCTCTCCAAGCCTTGCTTGGTGCTGAGCTCCCCACTGGCAGTTTTCGGAGGTGCTGAGCCCCACAGCTGGCTGCTTTCAGACAGCAACCACTGCTCCATCCTGCTGACAGCGAGGCCGCAGGACTTGCGGTGCTGCCAAATTAGAGAGGTTGCTAATCTGGCTGTAGTTAAGTCCCAGCCTTGGACATAGCTCATGTTTCATTCACACTTGGATCCAAACCCCAGAGCAACTGAGTCTTCTAATGATGTGCACCTCAACATCAAAGGCCTCAAACAGAACTGGCTTAGTGCTCTCAAAGGGGTCTGCACGCACCTCGGCAGTGTTGAAGCCCAGATCATCTTGTGCTGCTTGCCACCCAAGTCTTCTGTTTCTTAACACCTTTTGGGGAAACAGAGATTAGGAGAGAACAAGATCCTTGTGCTATGGCCTTTTTTTTTAATGCCACTTTCCTTGCCTTTTGGCCCCAGGTGCTCTCAGGTCCCAGTTCTCAAACTGATTGTTTGAGTTACCTGTTGCCATCTTACTTGTGTCAGGAGAAGGAAAAAAAAATACTGTCTGGTTTTAGCCAGTGCAGGTTTAGCTGCAGCATTTTGTGTGGGTATTTAGTGGCTTCAAGAAATAAGGCTGTGTGAAAAGACTGCAGACTAAATCATGCCCAGTCCACCCTGCTTGGTACTCAGAAAGCTCATCTGAAATACAATATTCAGGTTTGGATCTCCTAAAAAAAACCAACAACAACCAACCTGGGGTCACCAAGGTGTTCAGGGCTGGTGCACAAATTGAGTGAAGAGAGGCTGAGGGAAGTGGAGAAGAGAATGCTGAGGGAGATCTCACTGCTCTCTTCCACCACCCAAGGAGGTCTAGAGATTAGATGAAGCCAGAGTGTTCTGAGAGATACACAGTGAATGGATGAGAGGCAACAGACATGGTTCATGGGAAGGACAAGAGGCAACAGACAGTTTTCATGGAAATTAAGAGAGCATAAGGAAAAAGTGCTTCATGAGAAGGTTAATGCAAAAGTGGAACCCAGAGAAGAGGGAGACCTTCATCCCTGAGGGCACTCAAAACTCAACAGGACAAGAACCTGCACAGCCTGACCTACCTGACATAGTAATTCTGCTCTGGGCAGGGACCTCTAGCCCAAGTTATTCCATGACTCTATGACAAGAAAATCCAAATTAATCTCCTTATTCAATGTTCCAAATGTCTGTTTCAGCTAAAGAGCTGCCCCTCTGCTTGGCCACCAGTTAAGGACAATGTTCAGCGTGGCCAGAGTCTGCCCTTAGAATGCATAAAAAGGGAGGCTTAGGTGGGAACCTTTGGTTGCTGGTTTTAATTCCCCTTCCCACCACTTCGGTTTGTTTCTTTGCTTCTGGGTGTTGTTCCCTTGGATGCATTCCATGCAGCCTTTCACAGGCAGCCTCCTGAAATCCTAAGCTGGGCTTTGATTAATATCTCTTCTTCATTGATGCTGGGGGGTTTCAGTCACCTCTGTCTGTCCCTGCCCAGCTGTGGTAGCACGGTGATGTGGTATGGAGATGTGTGGCAGTGCAGAGAGCAGGCTTTGGTGCTGAGCTGGGTTAAAATGACTTTAAAAAAAAACCCTAAACCTCCCCAGAAAATGTCAGAAATGGTCCCACAAGGCAGAAGCATCCCGAAGGTTGGGATGTGCGATGGGATTGAAATAATCAGTCACTCCTGGCTAGTTGGGTGTGCTAGGGCTCCATTTTTGAGGCTGAATCGGTCCCATTCAAAGGCATTCACAGCAGTTTTCACAAGTCTTTCTGGACCTTTAGGCATTTAAATGTCGGATGGTTTGTTGTTGTTTTATCGTTTGTGGGTTTGTTTTGTCGTTTTTGGTTTTTTTTTCCCCCCAAACCAGCCTTATTTTCTCCTCTCGGTTCCTATAAAAGAAATGCAAATCTCTCTTCCACTGGGCTGGAAATTTCGGTGTCGTTTGAAATGCACTTCCTGCCATGCAGTGGGAAGGCAAGAGCAGCCGTTTGTCGCTGTTCCCGGTGCGTTCAGAGCCACCCTTTATGCCGGGGGAGGTCAAAGCTATTTAATCTGGTTGTGCTGTTTCCATCGCATTTACATTTTTAATGCAAAGCTCAGGTTGGCTTCACACTGGAATGAGCTCTCTGGTTTTGTAACAAGCTTTAGTCGTCCTGGGCTTTGGAGCTTTCTCTCCTTTATTTCCCCTCAGCCTTAGACACCGTTTTGGTAACTTAGAAGGTCGCTTTCCTCCACTGGGTTGCTAAAACGCTGCAGAATCCTGACTACACAAGTGGTGAACAA
This sequence comes from Indicator maculatus, assembly GCA_013399975.1. NCBI lineage: Eukaryota > Metazoa > Chordata > Aves > Piciformes > Indicatoridae > Indicator > Indicator maculatus. The sequence continues at coordinate 39,399 of VXBD01009538.1, forward strand.
CATTTCATTGGGAGCAAATGTTGAAGGCTGCATTAAAAGCCTGGTGCTGCTGTGGTTACCCTAACAGTGGTGCCTGAGGTGGTTTGCCTAGGTCTCTGCTGCCCTTTCGGGGCAAGAGCGCTGCACAGAGGATAGAATCATAGAATCAGAATTGTCAGGGTTGGAAGGGACCTCAAGGCTCATCCAGTTCCAACTCCCCTGCCACAGCCAGGGACACCTCACACTACAGCAGGTTGCTCAGAGCCACATGCTCTGAGCCTGTCCCCATAGAGGAGGTTCTCCAGCCCTCTGATCATCTTCTTGGCCTCCTCTGGACCTGCTCCAGCAGCTCCATGTCCTTCTTGTGTTGGGGGTCAGGACTGGATGCAGTGCTCCAGGTGGGTTCTCACCAGAGCAGAGCAGAGGGGCAGAATCCCCTCCCTTGCTGTTCCAACCTGTTCCAGTGAACAGGTTCCACCACCTCCCTGGGCAACCTCTGCCAGTGTCTCATCACCCTCATGGAGAAGAACTTCTTCCTAACATCCAATCTGAATCTCCCCATTTCTAGTTTTGCTCCATTCCCCCCAGTTCTATCACTACCCAACACCCTAAAACATCCCTCAGCAGCTTACTTGTAGCCCCCTTCAGATACTGGAAGGCCACAAGAAGGTCTCTTCAGAGCCTTCTCCTTTCCAGACTGAACAGCCCCAACTCCCTCAGTCTATCTCCATAGGAGAGGAGCTCCAGCCCTCTGGTCATCCTCATGGTCCTTCTCTGGACATGATCCAGCACCTCCAGATCTTTCTTGTAATTGAGGCTCTAGAACTGGATGCAGTGCTCAAACTGGGATCTCACCAGAGTGGAGCAGAGGGGGAGAATCACCTCCATCATCCTGCTGACTATGTTTTCTCTTGATGCAGCCCAGGATCACCATCTTCACCCAGGATCCCATTCAGTCCATGAACTCTCCCACACTGCTTCCTTCACAAGGGCTCACCAGTTCACAGCTTCAGTAAGACACTGTTTGTGATCTTACTCTGAGTAAACCAGACTAGAAAGTCCTGCTTGAGAGATGCTTGTCACAGAACCTCCAGAAGGAGCCTGCCCTGTCTCTGTCCCCTCCAGAAGTCTTGGGTTTGCTCTTTTCCCTAAAAGAAGCCTTTTTCCCAAGAAGATGCTATGTGTTAAGTGACTTAGGACATACCAACACACCAGGCAGTTGAGTGTTTTCTGGAGTCCACTCCCTTCTGATTTGGAGCAAACCACCTCTCCCCTTGCCTTTTGCACCTTCCAGCTTCAACTACACTCCTGCTCTGTCCCCTGAGGGAATGGCAGCTAAGGTCCCAAATACTTGCATTTGTTGACTTGTAAACCAGAGGGAGAGAAATGGCAGAGGTTTGGCTCCACCAAGTCAAGACAAGAACAGAATACAGACAGACAAGAGGCAGAAAGAGACAGAGCCTGACCTTTAAAAAGCAGGAGTCAAAGGAGGAATCAGGATCAAGTTCAGGCTCTAGGTAACAAACTGAGGTTGTTTCCTAAGCAGTCATCCAGAAGACTGACAACAGCCTGGTACAACAGTCCACAGGCTGGACACTGACACCTTTATGTGGACCTTGCTCAAAGCAAGTGCCAAGAATAAGTGGATCAGAGCTGTCAGAGCTGTTAAGAAGGGCAAAAGCTGGCAGGAGAAATGGCACTCCCCCACCCCACCCCCATTTGCACTGCTAGGGATGTGACAATAAGAGGATGCCAACAACGGGAGAGATCTTAGCAAGCTCTGTTTTCATGGTAGTCTTGAGGATTGATGCCCATTTAAGAAGTGAGGCTGCATGACTCCACTATGGTGAGACCCCATCTGGAGCACTGTGTCCAGTTCTGGAGCCTCTATTACAAGGAAGATCTGGTGCTGGATCATGCCCAGAGAAGGGCCATGAGGATGAGCAGAGGGCTGGAGCTCCTCTCCTATGAGGACAGACTGAGAGAGTTGNTGCAATTCTATGATTCTAAGTAGGACCCCAAACTCTGCAAGCTGAAAGACAAAATGTAGCATGTGGTTTTTTCTTTCTTCAATACATCCTTCCCTAACCAACACTAAAGAACAGAGAAATGGGAGAGAACCTTTCAGTTTGGATTCATTTACATGCAACCCTTCACTAGTGTCTGATTTATTCTCTCCTAGAAGAAGTCCTTAATATCTCTTCTTGTGAGTAGTGGTCTTGACTGTAAGTGGAGAGACACTGGACCATTTCCCTGCAGTTTGTGTCTAACAGCAGGGGGATGAGTCTGCAAATAAACACAAATGTTGATAGCAACAGAAGCAGATCACAGAATCACAGAATGGTCTGGATTGGAAGAGACTTTAAAGATCATTCAGGTCCAACCTTCCTGCCATGGGCAGGGACACCTTCCACCAGCCCAGGTTGCTCAAGGCCTCATCCAGCTTGGCCTTGAAGACCTCCAGGGAGGAGGCATCCACAACCTCCCTGGGCAACCTGTTGCAATGTCTCTCCACCCTCACTATCAAGAATTTCTTCCTCATCTCCAGTCTCAATCTCCCCCCTTCTAGCTCAAAGCCATTGCTACTCCTCCTGGCACTGCCAGTCCTTGTCAAAAAGAAAAAAAAGGTCCCTCCCCAGCTCTCCTGTAGGTAGTGGAAGGCTGCTCTAAGGTCTCCCTGGAGCCTTCTCTTCTGCACACTGAACAGCCTCAACTCTCCCAGCCTGTCCTTACAAGGGAGGTGCTCCAGCCCTCTGATCATCTTAGTGGCATCCTCTGGCCTTGCTCCAGGATCTTGTATCAAATAGCAGAGTCAGGCTTAATTATTGATGACTAAAGTGCTGTAGTCTTTCACTTAGTAGCAAAACACAGCCTGAATGTCTCTCAGGTTATGTCAGATTGACAGAGCATCACTGTCAAAGGCAATGCCAACTGTTCAGTGAGGGATCAGGTGCCGTGTACCAGAGCCAGAAAGGTGAATATTCAAATGAGACTCTCAGTTTCCTTTGATAAAGAGCCAGGAATTCCAAGCTCAAGAACTGATTGATGGCAGTTGCCCTTGTCATGAACAAAATGGTAAACAGCTTCAGAATAATGAATTACAAGCAGAAATTGTGCTAGGCAGTGATGGGGGAGATGATGGAGAGGTCATTTTGTCCTAATGCAGAACTCTTCTTGAGCAGACAGTCCTGAGGCTTCTGTGTGATTTGCTTTGTCAATGACCTAAAGACCTAAAGATTTTCACAATTGTACATCACTCCTAACTGCAGATAGGTTTGGCATTAAAGTGCTTTCTCCAATAGCATGAAATCTGTGCCTGAAATTTCCTCTTGCTTCTCCTAATCGCTTCTCAGCACAGAAGAGCTCATAATGGTTTCAGCCCTTGGAGCAGAAGTACAAACTGGTGGCTCTCTGGGCTAAATGGTATCTTACTGAGCCTTTTCACCAAGGTTTGCATCAAGAGGTTGTTGGGGCTTTTCTTTTTCCCATACTGAAGATTTCCAGTGTGAGAGAGGCTGCCCCTCAACCACAGACAGGAATTGTTCAGTCCCCACAATGGAAGGAAGTGGTTGGAGGAAGCTCAAGGTGGAAGGCTTTGGTGCTCACCTCTCAGATGCCCCTTAGTGAATTTGTGATAGGCTGTGTCACAGACTCACAGGTTGCATCACAGACTATTGGAAGGGACCCTCAAAGGTCATCCTGTTCAACCCCCCCTGCAGTCAGCAGGGACACCTCCACCTACAGCAAGCTGCCCAGGACTATATCAAGGCTGATCTTGAATGTCTCCAGGGACAATGCCTCAGCCACATCCCTTAGCAACCTGTTCCAGTGTCCCCCCACCCTCACTGTGCAGAACTTCCTCGTAATGTCCAACCTAAATCTGCCCTGTTCCAGTTTCAAACCATTGCCCCTTGGCCTATCCCCACAGCCCCTTCTGAACAGTCCCTCCCCAGCCTTCCTGCAGGTCCCCTTCAGATATTGAAATGCAGCTCTGAGGTCAGAGACCTCCTTCTCTTCTCCAGGCTGAACAGCTCCAAAGAAAGCAAACTCAGAGCTGAAAGAAGGGGTAGAAATCTCAAGTACAGAGGTGATGGCTAATGTGGAATTTGAGTGCTGGCCTGCCATGAGCTCACTGCAGCTTGTGGAGAACGTGGAGAAGAAATCCAGAAGTGCCCCTTTTGAATGCTCTTTCGAAGCCTGGCTTGGCTGAGCCAGCAACAGAAAGACCATAAACCCACACATAGCTCCTTGTCCTCTGCAGTGAGAGATGCCCAGCTCTGCAGCCCTCCATTCCATGGCTTACACACATGCTTCAGAGAGAGCAGTGGAGTTAATAAAGTGCCTGGGCTTGCTGAGCAGCAAACTTCAAGCCTCACAGCACAAGCGTGGAGATTATTTGGCCTCTTGGTGCTATTCTAAAAGTAGAAGATGCCCAAGAAGTCGCTGTGTCTGCAGCTGGTGCTTGCCAGAAACGCTTGTACCATCTCTATGGATGAGTGGAGAGAAGGAGGGGTGGGAGGAGGTGGGGGGAAAGGCCTCGGAGGGGGAAGCAGCTGAGGAGGTACAAATGAAAATTCAATTAAACAGCAGACAAGGAAGATTCCGCGCGGCATCGACGCCCTGCTCAGGGCTGCCAAGCAGGCTTCATTTCAGCTCTGAACCCGGCAGAGGAAGAAGGCAGCGGTGAAGAAAACAAATCACTGCCCTGGAAGGAGCTGAATTAGATGGCCAGGAAGATGAAAACATTCAAATAAGGATCTCCTTCTATGAGGTGCCTAGGGCTTGCAACAAATTCAAGCAGGACAATAGATCTTGGCCTCATAACCGTTCCAAAGTGTGTCTGACCTGCAGGAATTTTTTTTCCTGTCCTCAAGGGCTGAGTTTATTTGCCAAGTGGAAGGCTTGGAATGGGATGATGATCATAATCCCCTGTTGCTTTCCACCTGATGTAGCCATCAGAACGATGCTAATGGGAGAGATGAAACTCAGAGTGGTAGCATTTTGTACTCCTTTTACCTGCTTGCCCTCAGGGCTACGAGGATGAGGAAGGGGCTGGAGCACTGCCTGATGAGGAGAGGCTGAGAGACTTAGTCTAGAGAAGAGGAGACTGAGAGGGGATTTAATAAATGTTTATAAATATCTGAGGGCTGGGGGGTCAAAAGGGAGGGGACAGGATCTGCTCAGTTGCACCCTGGGATAGGACAAGGGGCTACGGATATTAACTCCAGCACAGGAGGTTCCACCTCAACATAGAATCATAGAATCAAGGTTGGAAGAGACCTCAAAGATCATTGAGTCCAGCCTGTCACCCTACACCTCATGACTATCTAAACCATGGCACCAAGTGCCACATCCAA
>VXBD01009538.1:44796-83289 GCA_013399975.1 Indicator maculatus
TTTTGTGGGATTGGGTTGCAAACTCTTGGTGTAACCTCTTGCAGCAAAAGAAGCTGAATGGTCTTTTCTTTCTTCGTATAAACTGCCAGTCCTCCAGAAAGTGGCTGTCATCAATTTGTTTCAGCTTCAGTCTGCTCTTTGCCAGCTGTGTGAGGAGCATGTTCAATGGAACCAGTCATTCCCACAGCTTCATTTCTCCCATAAGCAGTTTGCTTCTTTTGGGGGGGTGTCACCACAATCCCATTCCAACGCCTGCTAATAGTAATTGAAAGCCATTTTCAGCTTGCATGTAGTATCAGGGCTTCAGCTGTGTTTTATTTCTGTAAAGCAGAGATAATAGTGAGCTCTGACAGACAGCAGGGAGCTAAACAACAGCCAAGGCTACCACGCTTTTGGAAACCTCCACTGCTACAAGGAAATCAGTCTATAGGCTTGATCCAGAACCTACTGGATCTGGACTTCAGCCTGGAGAACAGCAGCCCCAGGGGGGGATCTGATCCATGCTCAACAAGAGCTAAAGAGTGGGAGGCAAGAGGATGTGGCCAGACTCTTGTCAGTGGTGCCCAGTGGACAGGACAAGGGGCAGCAGGTACAGGCTGGAACCCAGGAGGCTCCATCTGAACAGGAGGAGAAAATTCTTTGGTGTGAGGGTGCTAGAGGCCTGGAGCAGACTGCCCAGAGAGGTTGTGGAGTCTCCTTGTGTGGAGAGTTTCCAACCCCTCCTGGCCATTGTGCTCCTGGGCAAGCTGCTGTGGGTGCCCTGCTTGAGCAGGAGGATTGGACTGGCTGAGCTCCAGAGGTTCCTTCCAACCTCTACCATGCTGGAATTCTGACATTCTGTGACTTCAGTGGGCTTGGACTAGATGATCTCCAGAGGTTCCTTCCAACCTCTACCATGCTGGGGTTCTGAGATTCTGTGACTTCAGAAGGCTTTTGATCAGGTTCTGGATGCAAAGTGTTATTAGTAGTGGCCAGAAAGATGTTAGGCACAAAATCATCAGGAGTGTTTAAACTAAGGGGTCTTCTAGAACACTTGGAAGAGGATGTCAGCTCTGTTGGGAAGTAGAAAGCAGCTACTAAGGGGGAAGTAGAAATCAGCTACTAGGGGGAAGTAGAAATCAGCTACTAGGGGTAACAGGCACAAACTTGAACACCAGAAGTTCCATCTAAACATGAGGAAGAACTTCTTTAATTTAAGAGTGATGGAGCTTGGGAGCAGGCTGCCCAGAGAGGTGGTGGAGTCTCCATCTCTGGAGACATTCCAAACCCTGCCTGGACATGTTCCTGTGTGACCTTCTCTAGGTGACCCCACCTTGGCAGGGGAGTTGGACTGGATCATCTCCAACCCCTACCATTCTGTGCTGCTGTGATGCTATCTGCTGAGTTCCTGGTTCTTAATTCTTTGAGCTGATACCATCTGTAATGCTAAGTGGATCCCAATGGCTGGCATTTGAAACACCCAGACCCAAGTCATTACATTATCACATTCAGGCCAGCAAAAGAGATTTGGCTTGTTCTTTACACTGCTTGGCCCCTCTCCTCGATGTCCTGCCATTATAACAGAGGATTATCTGCACTGGAGGTTTTCTTCATTTCCATTAGGGGGGAAAAAAAATATATTTCATTGAGGGCAGGCTGAGATGGCAGGAGGAGATTGGCTGTGTGCTGATGCCTTTGTTATCCACCCAGCAGAGCCTGACATCCCCTGACACTGCCGGGGGCTTGGCAGGGGGCTCTCCTTTATTGCTGTGTGTGGAAGACATTGTTTGCTGAAAGGGAGGAGAATTGGCCCTTTATTGCCCAGGAGTCACTGGGCAGTAGTCAGCAGGCTGCAGTGGCTGGGCTTTGTTGATATGTTGGCTTTGCAGCCAGCCCCTTTGTTGGGCTTATCTTTTCTTTTCTTCTGCATCTCTCTGGTGGGGTTTAAGGTGGATCAGGGCTCTCCCTCTCTCCCAAACCCACTGCCTTTCTACCACAGGCATAGAAACAGAGGGACTTACATATTTCCAGCTTAAGGGTCTCCATGAAGCCCCTTCCTTGAGATCACAGAATCCCAGCAGGGTGGGGGTTGGAAGGGATCTTTGGAGATCACCCAGTCCAACCCCCCTGCTCAAGCAGGGCACCCACAGCAGCTTGCCCAGGAGCACAATGCCCAGGGGGGGCTGGAAGCTCTCCACACAAGGAGACTCCACAACCTCTCTGAGCAGCCTGCTCCAGGCCTCCAGCACCTTCACACCAAAGAATTTTCTCCTCCTGTTCATATGGAGCCTCCTGGGTTCCAGCCTGTACCTGCTGCCCCTTGTCCTGTCCCTGGGCACCACAGACAAGAGTCTGGCCCCAGCCTCTTGCCCCCCACCCTTTACTTCTTGCTGATCGTTGCTCAGATCCCCTCTGGGGCTGCTTTCCCCTGGGCTCTCAGCTTTTCCTCCTCACAGAGATGCTCCAAGCCCCTCAGCATCTCCATGGCCTCTGCTGACCTCTCTTATGTTGTTTCTCCTGACGTTTCTGTGGAAAATATAACAAACTTCTCACAGAGAGACACCTGCTGTGGGTCGCCTTAGTTCCTTGGGTTCCTCTGCTCAACCTCCAGACCATGAATGGCCTCTACTGCTCTGGCAAGGCAGTGTGAGCTGATTTCAGGGTTGCCTTACACCCACACAAGCAAGGCTGTGGCTTACTGGTTTGCACCAAAGCTGCAGCAAAGCAGCAGGGCCTCACCTTCACCACAGAACCCTTGCCACAAGCCCTGGGATGTGTCTGCCTTGAGCTGGAAGCCAGCTGGTGTAGTCACCTCATGTCTTCCCAGAGCCTGGGCACTGCACACATGGTGCCCCCCTGACAGCCACCATCTGAACACAGGACAAACCGTGGGAACACTGTGGAGCAGAGACTGAATTCACCTCAAAACTGAGAAAAAAAAAAATCAAGGTGCTGGGGTTTGGTGTTAAGCACTGAACCGGTAGCAGTGTCGGTGTGGAAACCTCGAGCAGCTTTTTCTCTCTGGCATCAGGGAAGCATTAACCTAGCCTTGTGTGACAGATGCATCATTCAATCATCCCCACTTGGCCCAAGGGTAGCGTTTTTTAGGGCTTTCTCATCCCAGGAAAATCTTCAGTTTGGAAATATAAACCCAGAGGTGAATCAAGAGACACCGATCTCAGGCTCCGCTCCGGACTGGTGGCTTAGAGGGCAGTTCCTCCAGGACACAAACCCAAAAGGGAGGATCAGCTGCTGCTTTTCTCTGCCAAATAAGTGGAAGCCTGGCTACAAGAGTCACAGACACACAGCCAGCCTTCCTTCCCCATGCTTGCTCATCTCACTGCTGCAAGGCTCCAGCAGCTCCAGTCTGTGGGACAGCAATGTGCCCTTGTGGCCAAGAGAGCCAATGGTATCCTGGGGTGCACCAGGAAGAGTGTGGCCAGCAGGCCTAGGGAGGTTCTTCTCCACCTCTACTGTGCCCTAGTGAGACCACACTTCCAATACTGTGTCCAATACTGTGTCCAATTTTGGGCTCCTCAACTCAAGAGAGACAGAGACCTGCTGGAGAGAGTCCAATGGAGAGCCATGAGGATGCTTAGGGGACTTGAGCATCTCCCCTGTGAAGAGAGACTGAGAGCCCTGGGGCTGTTTAGTCTGGAGAAGAGAAGGCTGAGAGGGGATCTGATCAATGTCTATCAATAGCTGAGGGGTGGGGGTCAAGTGGAGAGGACCAGNAGCTGAGGGGTGGGGGTCAAGTGGAGGGGGCCAGGCTCTTTTGGGTGGTGCACAGTGATAAGCCAAGGAACAATGGATACAAACTGGAACATGGAAGGTTTCACCTCAGCATGAGGAGAAACTTCTTTCCAGTGAGGGTGACAGAGCCCTGGAACAGGCTCCCCAGAGGGGTTGTGGAGTCTCCTCTGGAGGCTTTCAAAACCCACCTGGGTTCATTCCTGTGCAGACTCCTCTGAGTGACCCTGCTTTTGGCACAGGGGTTGGACTGGATGATCTCTCTTCCAGCCTCTAACATTCTATGGTTCTATTATTCTATGGTCAGCTCCCAGGACCAAACACGCTCCAGAGACCTGCACCATGCTTCAGAACAGAGTTTGGGCACCCACATTGCTCATGGATAAATCCAGGCCTCTGTCTCATTAGGGTGACTGCTCAGGTAGGGATGCAGAGGGCCAGGTGACTCACCAAGCAGCTCTCCAAGAGTTCTGTGCTCCTCAGATAAGAGGTTCTGCTATAAATACATTTTTCCATGGAGGGGAGGATACATGAGCATGTACACTGCCTTTGTTTGTCTTTTTTTTTTTTTTTTTTTTTGGATCCTGGAAACATGTCAATGGTGAAGCAAAAGGGGCAGAGGATTTTATCCTCTGGCTAGCAGGGATAGCTGGAAAATGCTGTTTGCTGGCCAGGATGGAAGTGTGACTTGAAACCCAAAATGAGGGAACTTAGGGCCTGTAGATTTGTGCTGAGATAACTGATTCAGGGCTTGACATCTCTGGGAACCTAGTAGATAAATAGGGCTGGCTGACAGATACCCAAACCAATGCCATCTGATACTGAACTTTCCATTTCCAAGGTAATTTCTTACATTATGAATCTTTTAAGTACATCTCTCTGCAGGTACTGCAAAAGAGGGGGAAACAGAGCTCTTATCACAGCAGGAGAAGGAAAATAACCTGGGGGGTTATAAGCCAGCACAGAACAAACTGGAAGCATCCTCAGCCTGTCCAGCCTAGCTGGGGTATGGAGGGTTCCTTTGGTCAGTCCAGGAACTGGAGGGGGAGCCTGCCCCAAAGGCCAGAAGTGTGCCAGTGTGTGCAGGAGTCAGCTGCAGACAGAATCCCAGCGTGGTGAGGGTTGGAAGGCACCTCTGGGGATCATCCAGTCCAAGCCCCCTGCTCAAGCAGGACACCCACAGCAGCTTGCCCAGGAGCACAATGCCCAGGGGGGGCTGGAAGCTCTCCACAGAAGGAGACTCCACAGCCTCTCTGGGCAGCCTGCTCCAAGGCTCCATCACCCTCACACCAAGGAAGTTTCTCCTCCTGTTCAGAGGGAACCTCCTGGGTTCCAGTTTGTGCCTATTGCCCCTTGTCCTGCCCCTGAGCACCACGGACAAGAGTCTAGCCCCAGCCTCTTGCCCCCTACCCTTTAGCTCTCAGATCCCCTCTGGGGCTGCTCTTCTCCAGGCTCAACAGCCCCAGGGCCCTCAGCTTTTCCTCCTCACAGAGATGCTTCAGACCCCTCACCAGCTTTGTAGCCTCTGATGGACTCTCTCCAATAGTTCCATGTCTCTTGAACTGGAGAGCCCAGAACTGGACCCCAGTACTCCAGCTGTAGCCTCACTAGGGCAGAGATGGGGCACAGGACAGAGCAGATTCCACACTCTGGGAAAGGCAGGTCGGAATCCAGGAGCTCAGCAAATCCATGGAAGCACCAAGGAAGATTTTATGCAAAGGTGTTGTTGGATTATTTGGTTCTCTGCTGAGATTTGCTTTGCTGCCATACTGATAAATGTGAAACGTGGAGCCATGAGCCAGTGTAAAAGGAGAAGAGACTGGGTGGTGCTTCATCCTTTTGCTGTCTTTGCAGCTGGAGCAGGCATTGGAAGGCACTAATCCCCCTCCACTGCTCATGGACTTTGGGATGAATCCTCACACACCCCCCAGCAGCAAAGCCTGTGGCCTTCCAGGCTCAGCAGAGCTCAGCGGAACCAAGCCCTTGCCATTTGTTTTCACTGTTACTATGATTTTTCTATTTCAAAGAGGAGTTTGCTGCTGCGAGCTCCCCACTGTTTGCTCACAAAGGCAAGCAAGGGAAATAGTTATTTTTCCCCCTGCACCTTTTTGTCCTCTTTATTTCCCCAATCCACGTGAGGCGACTTTGCTGGTCATTAGCCGAGTAAGCAAAGCGAGCTCCCTTTGTTGGGCAAGAGCAGGGAAACATCAAATGTCTGCTTCCATGGTAGCAATTTGCTCTGGAAAGAAAAGCAAGCCTGGGTAAGTTGCTACCCTCAGCTATATTTGTCCTAGTAAATAAACATCATCAGGATCTGAGCACAAATCCACGTTGCTGGGCCCTCTTTAGCTATGCTGAGATTGTGGCAGGCTCACCAAACTCCCTCCTCCTTCTGTCTCGTTCACCTCTCGCAGGTTTCTGCCCTACCTAGCTGAGGATTCTCTCCTCAGATTCTCTCCAAACTCTCCTGATCAGTTTGCAGGCACTGATCAGCACAGCAAACAGCCTGGGAAGGCATCCCCTGCATGCAAAGCAGTGTGTACCCTCCGTGGCTTTGTATCAGTGGAGGGATTTGCCTCTGTGGTGCCTTGGAGAGGGTGGATTTGCTTAGAGGGAAGTGTGGTTTGCCAGTGCAGGGCTCACAGGGGACATCACACCCTCATTGCCCTCGCTGCCCACACTGCCCACACTGCCTAAGGGTAGCAAGAGAGACCTGCTGGCTTAAGCAGAAGAAACACTGCAGGTCTGTCTTTGAGAATCATACAATTGTCAGGGTTGGAAGGGAACTCAAGGAGCATCCAGTCCCAACCCCCCTGCCATGGGCAGGGACACCTCACACCACAGCAGGTTGCTCACAGCCACCTCCAGCCTGGCTGCAAAAACCACCAGGGATGAGGCTTCCACCACCTCCTGGGCAAACTCTTCCAGTGTCTCACCACCCCCATGGGGAAGAATTTCTTCCTAACATCCAATCTGAATCTACCCATTTCTAGTTTTGCTCCATCCCCCCCAGTCCTATCACTCCCTGACACCCTACAAAGTCCCTCCCCAGCTTTCTTGTAGGCCCCCTCCAGATCCTGGAAGGCCACAAAGAGAGGAAGATTCTGTTTTCCAGGATACCCATAAAAAGGTCATTAACCATTTGGCACTGGGCTGTTCAGCTTAACAATGAAATTCCTCCTTTGAACCTGAAAACAGCAGGATCAGTGCATCTTCCCTGGCAGGCAGGGAAGCAGGACCCAAAATAAACCAGAGCAGCAGCAGGAGACCAAGCAAACCACGACAGTGACATTTGTTCCACTTGGAGCAGCAGAGCCACCACTAATTTGGGCTGGAAGATGGGAGCACGTGGCAAGGGTGGTTGGATAGGTTCAGTGGATAATCACAGTGGGTGCCACACGCTCAGCAGAGGGGCAAGTCACAGCAGAAATAGGCAACCTGCAGCCCTGGCTTCAGTTCTGGGACCCACTGCATAAAAAAGGACATGGAGCTGCTGGAGCATGTCCAGAGGAGGCCACAAAGATGATCAGAGGGCTGGAGAACCTCCCCTGTAAGGACAGGCTGGGAGAGGTGGAGAAGAGAAAGCTCCAGGGAGACCTTAGAGCAGCCTTCCAGTACCTGAAGGGGCTCCAGGAGAGGTGGCAAGGGGCAGTGGAAGAGGACTTGGAGTGAGAGGATGAGAGGGAACAGATTGAAGCTTGAGGAGGGGAGATTCAGCCTGGAGATTGGGAGGAAATTCTTTACAGTGAACAGGTTTAGGTCACTGATGCCCTCTCCCTGGAGGTGTTCAAGGCCAGGCTGGATGAGGCCTTGAGCAACCTGGGCTAGTGGGAGGGTCCCTGCCCATGGCAGGGGGGTTGTAGCTTGATGAACTTTAAAGTCTCTTCCAACCCAAACCATGCTATGAATCTATGAAGTTCTGCCCCATCACTACATTTCCCATAGCCCTTCCCAGAAAATTCAAAGGAATTATTCAGCTTCCAGGCTAAATCCTGGAAGGATTAGAAGGAGGGGGTGTTCAACCAAGGGGCTGTGACCTGCTGCAGGGTTGGCAGCACACATTGCTCTTCCCACTCAGCTAAACAAACCAATGTCTTGTGCTGGACAGGTTGGCTGCTCTGCCTGCTGTGCACCTGAGACCCAGAGAAAATTTCCTTTCTTCACACTTCTGATGAGTAGTAATTAGATTAGGGAAGTTCAGAGGGATGGAGGAAGACTCTCCTCCTTGGAGAACCACCCAGTGGAAGTCAGTACAGGGGGGACACAGATCTATTACAGGGATTAACTTGGGGTGTTCTGAAGCACTCATAAGCTGTGACTTGAGCATAGAATCATGGAACTGTTTCTGTTGGAAAAGACCTCTAAAATCATGGAATCCAACCTAAAACCACCATGGCTATTCAACTCTGTTCCACAATGCCATGTCCACACACCTCCAGGCATGGTGACTCCACCACCCCTGTGGGCAACCTATTGCCTTAGCACTGGGAACTATACATCCAGCACAGGAAGGTGGTGCCTGATGTGAGGGGGGTATTGTCCTGGCTGATTCTCCTTTCCTTTTAACCCTCCAGATTAATGAAATTATGCCTTGAGCAGTGGAAATGCTGAGTTCCAGCTTCAGGGGGTCTTGTCTCAAGAGTGAGCACTGGACTGGTGCAGGCTTATGTCTCCTCCTTGGAAAACAAAAGCACTATGGACAGGGATCATGCAAAGACAGGTCTGCATGGGAAGCTTCTGGAGAAGAGAAGGCTCTGGGGAGACCTTATTGTGGCCTTTCAGTACTTAAAGGAGATATAAGAAAGCTGGGGACAGACTTTTGAGCAGGGCCTCTTGTGACAGAACAAGGGGTGATGGTTTGAAGTGAAAGAAGGAGGTTCAGACTGGAGGAAGAAATGTTTGACACTGAGGGTGGTGAGACCCTGGCCCAGGTTGCCCAAAGAGGCAGGAGATGCCACATCCCTGGAATCATTCCATGGCAGGTTGTCTGGGGCTGTGAGCAACCTGCTCTAGTTGCAGATGTCCCTGCTGAGTGCAGTGGGGCTGGAGTAGGTGACCTTTAAAGTTCCCTTCCAGTCTGTGATTCTGTCATTCTGTGCTCACCCCTGAGTGAGGGAACAGGGAGAAGTTCTCCCCTCTCCCCAGCCTTTTCATAACACTTCCAGGAGCTCAGTGCCTTTGAGGCCTGAGCAGAACTGGCCAAGAAACAGAAGCAATGCTGAGAGAGGGAGGGAGGAGCATGATACAGGAGCACACAGGTGGATGTGCAGCAGATGATGCACTAAACTAGGAGACCTTGAAGAGCAGACTGAGAAAGACATCAAGGGGAACTTATCACCTGGGCTTCCCAAGCCACTGCACAAATACTAAACCTAATTCCTTGTAGGTAAGGAGACACAGTAAAGCCACTCTGAAAACATTCCCCACTGAAACCTCTTTTTTCACAAGGAAAACTAATTCTAGGCTGATGAACCAGTTTCAATAAAGAGACTCACACTGAGGAGCAGACACTGCACAACTGCCTTCTGGAGGAGAGAGCAGGAGGGGAAACTCCAGGCTCACACCTCCCTTTGTAGCATCTTCCCCCCTGTTTTGCCCTGAAAAACAACAAAAAAAAGATCAAACCAACTTCCTGGCAGAGATCAGTTGCCTACTGCTCCTTAGCTGACTTTCAGGATGTTTCAACCTGGAGAAGAGAAGGAAGGCTCTGAGGAGACCTTAGAGCAGCATTTCAATACCTGAAGGGGACCTAGAGGAAGGCTGGGGAGGGACTATTTGCAACAGCTTGTAGTGAGAGAATGAGGAGCAGTGGTTTGAAGCTGGAGCAAGGGAGATTCAGGTTGGACATTAGGAGGAAGTTGTGCACAAAATGAGTGGCAAAATACAGGAATGGTGGAGAGCCCATCCCTGGAGGCTTAGGGGCAATGGTTTGAAATTGGAGTAGGGGAGATTTAGGTTGGACATCAGGAGGAATTTCTTCACAAGGAGGGTACTGAACTAGTGGAACAGGCTGCCCAGAGATGTGGTGGAGACCCTGGAGACATTCAAGGCCAAACCATGTGGAGTCCAAAGCAACTTGATTTGGTTGGCGACGTCCCTGCTTGCTGTGACCTTGGAGGGTCCCTTCCAAGCCAATGCATCCTGTGATGGTTCTGTGACACTGTTCTCCAATGTAGGCCAAAGCCAGAAGTGTCTGAGGCTGGCTGAGATTTGTGTCAGAAGGAGAGTGGTCAGAAAGTGGCTGCGGGGTGGGCGTGAGGAACGCGGCGCAGTGTCACTCACAACACTTTGGCACTGGGTGGGAGAGCAAAATTGGTTTAAGTGAGAACAACTTAGAGGGATTCAGGGCGGGGGTGGATGTAGAAGAACCAACTCTGAAAATGGCTTTTTTCTTAGTGCAGAAGAAAAGGGGAGGCCGGGAAGGGATCTGTCTGTGGTGAGCAGCGAGTACCAGCCCCCAGGAACAAAGAGCCCTCTTTGCAGGACGTGCCCTGAGGAAAATGCAGAGCTGTTCCCAACCTCCCCTCTTGCTCCCTCTCTTTACTTTTCTGCTGCCCTGGCAGCCACCCTCCCTGCCAGCCCCACACCCAAGCAGAGCCCAGAAGGATTCGTTTAGGCTTTGTTGATTAAAACCACATCAGGGAAGCGCAGAGCCGAAGCTGGAGGCGATTGGCAGCCCCCAGCCCCTGCGATGCTGTTCTGTAGATTCCTAAGAGAAGGGAAAAAATGCTCAGTGCTGATGGCTGGGGAGAAGAGGGGAGGAGGGGTGGGGGGAAGAAGAACAAGACTTGCTGTAGTAACAGGAAAATGCAGAGCTTAGGTTTTGTGTAGGTGGCTTATTAGGTCAGGGCTGGAACACGCTTTGATTTGTGTTCCTGATGGTTGTACACGGGCACTAATTGGCCAGAGAAGCCAGGGATCTTTGTTGCTTTTGGAGTTTAATGAGGAAAATATTGTGTAATGTGATGATTACTTCCTAATCAGAAAGCAGAGGGGAGAGAATGGGAAAGGAAACCTGTGGAGTGAATAAAGGCTGTCAGTTTAATGAGTATTTCCTCCTGCCAGTCGGTTCCTCTGCTCTCTAAAGGCCTAAATGTGCCTAAATGTCATATTCCTATATAAATTCATATTTCACATCATCTTATGCTTAACAGCATAGAAATCATTTCCTTAGTATGCTGAGCATCTTCCAGATGCAAATACCACTCATATATATGAACCTGTTTAAGCCTTCAGGATTGCTCAGGGACTAAAGTGAGGGAGAAGGAGAGGAAATGGCCTGAAGCTGTGCCAGGGAAAGGTTAGGTTGGAGATGAAGAAAAATTTCTTTGCTGCAAGAGTGGTCAGGGATTGATACAGGCTGCCCAGGAAGGTGGTGGAGTCCCCATGCCTGGAGGTGTTCAAGAAACTTGTGGCCATGGCACTGTGGGACGTGGATTAATGGCCATGGTGGGGTTGGGTTGATGGTTGGACTGGATGATCTTAGAGGGCTTTTCCAACTGAAAGAGTTCTGTGATTCTATGGTTTATGTTTGCAGGACTGGGGTGTCCTGTGCTTGAGTGCAGGCAAACCATTGCACAAGCTGTAGTTTGTCTGTGGGAGAGCCCTGCCTTCCAGAAAGTGAGGCAGAGACCTTTGCTGAGCCCATTTGGAGCCAGAGCCTCTCCTCATTTCCATCCCTGCAATCCAGTGGGGTTACCCCACTCCTCACCAGCAGGCTGTTCTGTTTAATGAGTGATCTGCTTTGATGTGGCAAGACTAGATGGACAGATGAGAAGAACACCTGTCTGCAGCATTTTCATTAGCACCTTCACAAAGTGAGACCACCACCATTGCTCTGTGTTACAGGTAGGGAAATGGAGGTGGGAAGAGGTTGAGGGACTGGGCTGTGCATCCAGCAGCATGTTGGCTAAGCCAGGGGTCAAACCCAGAGGGTCTCCCATCCCCTCCCTCCTCCACATCCTAACTTGGGCAATCCCAGGCACTGCTATAGGCTGGGCAGGGACTGGCTGGAGAGCATCCCTGAAGGAAAGGCCTTGGGGGTGCTGGGGGAGGAGAAGCTCAGCAGGAGCCAGCAGTGAACACTTGCAGCCCAGAGAGCCAAGCAGANAGGACTGGGGGAAACAGAGCAAAACAAGATTCAGATTGGATGTTAGGAAGAAATTCTTCCCCATGAGGGTGGTGAGACACTGGCACAGGTTGCCCAGGGAGGTGGTGGAAGCCTCATCCCTGGAGGTTTTTGCAGCCAGGCTGGATGTGGCTGTGAGCAACCTGCTGTGGTGTGAGGTGTCCCTGCTCATGGCAGGGGGGTTGGAACTGGCTGATCCTTGAGCTCCCTTCCAACCCTGACAATTCTGTGATTCTAACTGCAAATCCTCACTCCTCCAAGCCTGTCCCCTTTCAGCAAGCTCAAGGTAGTTCCAAGAGCTCAAGAGTTTTCCCACTCAGTGCCTCTTGGGGTAGGGCTTCACAGCTCTCAGCAGCCGACCCTTTCGTCCCACAGGAAAGCAGAGCTGTTTGCAAAGCTGAGCCTAAGGAAGAGGAAGAGTAGGGTGCCTGACACCACTGTGGTTTTAAACAAAGAAGTGTGAAGGCTCAGAAGCACTGAAGTGGCATTGAACCCTGCAGCCCTGGGAAGGACAGGTTGGTGCCTCTCCGGGTTGGAAGGATCGTTTGTCACGGCCACTTATGTTGTCAGGAAATATTCACCATGACTTTTTGCTACCTCTGGGTCTTGGAGGAAATGAATCTGATTCACTGAGCTTTCACATCACATTCTGCTGTGGAGCTGTGGCTGGCCTGGAAGCCTCTTAGCTGATTACCTGCTGGATTTTAAGTAACTGAAAAAGAAAAAAAAAAAAGAGAAAGAAAAAAAAAAGAAGAGATACCTCTTTGAAGCATAATCTAAGCAAATGTGTGAAATGAGGAAGAAACAGGGTTGGTCATCTTGAAAACAGGCATAAGGGATCCTGCATTTCACTTTGACAGCCAACATTTTGGAGCAGTCAGTGAGCAGAAGTAAACATTGTGCACACAAATTGTGCAGAGTAATCAGTTTGAGCTTGGTGATTTCCCTGCCCGTAGCAGGGGGGTTGGAACTAGGTGATCCTTGTGGCCCCTTCCAACCCTGACTGATTCTATGATTCTATGATTCTATGATTTGTTTAGTTCTAATGTTTCTGTGCTTCTCCTCTGGTAATTTCAGTGTTCACCATGCTCAGAAGCCACTGCAGGCTTTCCACTCTCATTCTTCTCCAAGTTTTGTGACACCTCCTGGATTTTCTTTACAAGCCCCTGAAGGCTGTTAAGAGACCTCAGTTCCAGGGTGGTGGAGTTTTTTGGGAGGGAGGGGGGGAAGAAATAATAATCTCATCCTCTGTACCAGCACAGCAATTGATGGAGGACTATAAACCTTAAAAATCCAATTACAACCAGAAAGAGATGTGTGCTCATCCTGCTTTTAAATGAGAGACTTGGAAAATGCAATCCTTAGCTGCTTTAGAGCAGCAGCTTGGTATCAGCCATCTCTTTAAACACCTGAAAATCTGCCAAACATTTGATAATCAGGATTTATTTTTTTTTCCCCTTACTTGTGTACCATTACCAGTGACCATGGCTGCATGGTTGTTACCTGTCTCATCCCTCCCTTGAGCTGCCATATGGCCTGGGGAAAAGGGCTCTGCTGATCCTGCTCAAGGATCCCTCTTGCTCTGGCAGTTGACACATTTAATCTTTGACCCTAAAAGTCACAGTATCACACTACATTAGAGGTTGGAAGGGACTACCAGAGGTCATCCAGTCCAACCCCCCTGCCAAAAGCAGGATCACCCAGGGTAGTCTGCACAGGAATGCATCCAGGTGGGTTTGGAAAGTCTCCAGAGAAGGAGACTCCACAACCCCCCTGGGCAGCCTGCTCCAGGGCTCTGTCATTCTTACTGTAAAGAAGTTTCTCCTCCTGTTGAGCTGAAATCTTCTATGTTCAAGCTTGAACCTGTTGTTTCTTGTCTCATGATTGCAGACCACTGAAAAGAGCCTGGCCCCCTCCACTTGACACCCACCCCTCAGATATTGATAGCCACTGATCAGATCCCCTCTCAGCCTTCTCTTCTCCAGACTGAACAGCCCCAGGGCTCTCAGTCTCTCTTCCCAGGGGAGTCAGCAGAGCAGTGCCTGCATGCCCCCCAGGAAGAGAGCTGGTGCAGGAACAGGCACCATTTGCAGGCAGACCTCCTCTGAAACGCCTCTCTCCCACTGTGATTTCTTCCCTCTGAGCCCTGAAACCACTAAAAGGGGAGTGGTGCCTGCCAAAAACAACTGCTTGAAAAGAGAATGGAGGGGAAGGGGAGGAAACATCCTCCCCTTCTGCTGGCATTTCATAGAGGCCATGCCCTCTGAGAGGCAGAGCCAGGGCTGGGACTGCTGATGGGAACAGAAAGGGGCCGCCTGCCCCCCCTGCAGCCAGCCCCTCTTTTCCTTCTAAACTTGCAGGAGTGGTGTTAATTACCCAGGCTGAGCCACAGCAATCGCTGTTGATTGAGGCTTGCTGCTTTCCTGCAGGAGCAAGCTCTGAATCCCCAGTGGAAGCATTCAGCAGCTGCCTAGAGGATGCCAGTCCGCGGCAGGGCTTGCAGAGCACCACAAAGACTTCTGCCCAGCCGTGAGCAAACAGAGCTGGCTGCCCTCACAGCAGAGGTGTGACAAAGGCAGCAGGAAAGAGAGCCACTGGCCAACCTGCTTTTCATCCCTCTGCACTGAGAGTCTTTCTCTGTACTTCTCAGAGCAGCTCATACAAGATCAAGAAGTGGTGCTGCCTGCCTTTTACAGAGGGGAAACCGAGGCCCAGAAGGGGAAAGCAGCTTTGGATAAACTCTTTTGGTTTCTGGTTGCCAGAGCAAGGAGCAGGAGCAGTGGCTAATTCCCTGGCAGAGCCACAAGTTCAGCCAGCTGTAGAATCATAGAACCAGTCAAGGTTGGAAGGGATCTCAAGGCTCAGCCAGTTCCAACCCCCCTGCCATGGGCAGGGACACCTCACACTAGAGCAGGCTGGCCAGAGCCTCATCCAGCCTGGCCTTAAACACCTCCAGGGACACCTCAACACCTCAACCACCTCCCTGGACAACCCACCACTCTCATGGTGAGAAGGGGAAAGCAACTTTAGATAAACTCTTTTGGTTTCTGTTTGCCAGAGCAAGGAGCAGGAGCAGTGGCCAAGTCCTAGTTCCCTGGCAGAGCCACACATTCAGCCAGCTATAGTGAGAGCTATTTCCATGCACTGTGAGTTTTAGGCACAAGGGCAGACACAGAGAGTCAAGCAAAATGTTCTACCCCTATTTTGTACCCCTGTTGGAGCAAAACTAGAAATGAGTAGATTCAGATTGGATGCCAGGAAGAAGTTCTTCCTCATGAGGGTGTGAGACACTGGGAGAGGTTGCCCAGGGAGGTGGTGGAAACCTCATCCCTGCAGCCAGGCTGGATGTGGTTCTGAGCAACCTGCTGTGGTGTGAGGTGTCCCTGCCCAGGGCAGGGGGGTTGGAACTGGCTGAGCCTTGAGGTCCTTTCCAACCCTGACAATTCTATGATTGAATATCCACCAAGCCTCTTCCTCCTTTGCTGTATCATTGACTTCACTCAGTGGTAAGTTCTTGACAGTGAGGGTGGTGAGACACTGGAGCAGGTTGCCCAAAGAGGTTGTGGAAGTGTTTAAGACCAGGTTGGATGAAGCTTTGAGACACTGGCACAGGTTGCCCAGAGAGGTGGTGGAAGCCTCATCCCTGGAGGTTTTTGCAGCCAGGCTGGATGTGGCTGTGAGCAACCTGCTCTGGTGTGAGGTATCCCTGCCTGTGGCAGGGGGATTGGAATTAGATGATCTTTAAGGTCCCTTCCAACCATTCTATGATTCTGTGATGATTTTGGGGGTAGGCTGCACACAAACCACCACAGTGCACTTGGAGCACTATGCATATTCATCCCAACCAGCCTCCAGTGGCACCTCACACAGGCTTTTCTCCAAGCAATCCTTGCTGTTGTTGTTGTAAAACACTTTAATTAATCAGGAATTTTAATTAATTGTAACCCTGCTGACAACAACAACAAAAAAAAAAGGCAAGACAAAAAAGCACAAATAGAAGGAGACAGGTTGGAGCAGCTCATCTTCAGCTGGCTGTGCTCAGCCTGAGATCACCCAGTGTGAGTGCAGAAAACAGTTCTGAAAGGCATTCCCACGTCTCAGGGAGCTGGGGTGGTGTCTTTCTCAAGTCAGGAAGCTCATTTAGAAACTCTCATGATCATAGAATGATAGAATCCAGGCCAGAAGGGACCTCCAAAGGTCATCCAGTCCAACCCCCCCTGCAGTCAGCAGGGACATCCCCAACTAGATCAGGCTGCCCAGAGCCTCCCCTTGAATATATCCAGGGATGGGGCCTCAAGCACCTCCCTGGGCAACCTGTTCCAGTGTTCCACCACCCTCATAGTGAAGAACTTCTTTCTGATATCCAATCTAAATCTGCTCCTCTCTAGTTTGAAGCCATTGCCCCTGATCCTGTCCTTGCAGGCCTTTGCAAACAGTTTCTCCCCATCCTTCCTGGAGCCTCCTTCAGGTACTGGCAGGCTGCTCTGAGGTCTCCCTGGAGCCTTCTCTTCTCCAGGCTGAACACCCCCAGCTCCCTCAGCCTCTCCTCATAGCAGAGCTGCTCCAACCCCTGATCATTTTTGTGGCTCTCCTCTGGATGCTCCATCAGGTCCATGTCCTTCCTGTACTGAGGGCTCCAGACCTGCACACAGCACTCCAGGTGAGGTCTCAGCAGAGCAAAGCAAAGAGGCAGAATCACCTCTCTGGCTCTGCTGGCAATGCTGCTTTGGATGCAGCCCAGGCTGTGCTTTGCCTTCTGTGCTGCAAGCTCACACTGCCTGCTCCTGTCCAGCTTCTCATCCATCAGCACCCCCAAGTTCTTTTGCACAGGGCTGCTTTCTAACCCCTCCTCCCCCAGTCTGCATTGATAGTGAGGATGATGACACTGGGCATAGCACACTGGTAAACCAGAAAGCCACATCCCAAAGGGATTGCAGTGAGCTTCCCTTCTGCTTCCCCAGGTGCCTCAATCAATTTCACCCCAGCACTTGAGAGGTTCTCAGTTTTCATGGTGCTGAAAATCAGGTTGTTTCTAGACTGATTGCAGCTGCAGTCAATGAATTAGCGTGGCTGTATAGTCCCACCTTTGGCCAAGCCTCTTCCCAGGGACATGTTTTATACCTTGGGATGCTAAGGGCTGACAGAGACATGCTCAACATGCCTAGGAAAGAAAATAATCTTCTGGTCTTATTGCTTGCCATTTTGACCACAATTCCCAGCAAATTTTATCAGAGGGCTGGAGCATCCCTCCTCTGAAGACAGGTTGAGAGAGTTGGGGTTCTACAGCCTGCAGAAGAGAAGGCTCTGGGGAGACCTTAGAGCAGCCTTCCAGTATGTGAAGGGGGTTACAGAAGAGCTGGAGAGGGACTTTGTACAAAGGCATGGAGTGAGAGGACAAAGGCTGGAAGAAGCTGGATTTAGGAGGAAATTCTTCCCCATGAGGGTGGTGAGGCACTGGAACAGGTTGCCCAGAGAAATTGTGGAGGCTCCAAGCCTGGAAGTGTTCAAAACCAGGTTGGATGGGGCCTCGAGCAACCTTGTCCTGCTCTCAGTAGCTGTCCTGCTCTCTGCAGGGACAGAGGATCCTTCCAACCCCAAGCAGTCTATAATTCTGTGAATCTGGGGCTCTTCATACTGAGGTAATGCCCAGCAAATTGTGGCTCCTCTGGTAGTGAAGTATTTGAGGTTCATCTGCCCAGTGACATGCAGACCTTGACCAGCACTCAGCACACAAACCAGTTCAGCTCTCTGAGACTGAAAAGTGATTTTTCCACCCTCTTGAGATGGTTTTCTGCCGTGGTGCACAGGCTGGACAACCCCCAGCAGGCCATGAATAATGGATTCAGGAGTTTTGTAGAAGCTTTATTTATTTAAACACCTAACTATTTAGGGTCTGTTGAGCTCATTGGCATGTTTAGCCCACTTTCCCTGCAGGAAGAGGTCTCACAAGGGTTTCCACCTTGGAATCCTGCTGTGAGCAGCATTTACAGCCTGTTGGCTGATGTGTTTAAGGGCCACAAGTAAAGCACTGAAGATCTCCCCCTTGCTTGGTGAGCCTGCAGCTTTGCCCTTGCTCCTTCTGCAGAGCTGCTATGGGGAGTTAGAGGATCACAAAAGCTCACAGGATGTCAGGGGTTGGAAGGGACCTCCAGAGATCATCAAGTCCAACCCCCCTGCCAGAGCAGGACCACAGAATCCAGCACAGGTCACACAGGAACACATCCAGATGGGGCTTGAAAGTCTCCAGAGAAGGAGACTTCTCCAGGCAGCCTGTTCCAGTGCTCTGTGACCCTCCCAGTGAAGAAGTTCCTCCTCATGTTGAGGTGGAACCTCCTGTGCTGGAGTTGATATCCATTGCCCCTTGTCTCAGTTTTCATCACAGAAACTCCTCTCTTCTGAAAGCTGACAACAAAGCCACAAAGCTTTTCAGGGTCTTTGCTCCCAAAAAGAACTTCATTCCCCAGTTTTTCCCCAGGAACTGCTGTGTGGCACTGGTGCAGACTGTGCAGATCTGAGTTCAGCTCGTGGCTTTTCCACCACCTGCTGCCTTTCCCCCTCCTTCCATGGCATGTCCTGTGTCCTGTGGGAGAGCAAGCTTGGCTGTGCAGGGAAAGCCTCTCCCTGCACCCTGGGGTTGTGCTCCCTTGCTGGAGGCTGCCTTTCCAGGCTGGGCTCAGGCCTGAGGATGAGCTGGCTTAGCACTGTGATATTCCAATGACTTGCTGAAAGGCAGGGGGGACGTGGGAGGAGAGGAGCTGTGCACCACATGGGGCCCCCAGCACAAGAAGGACATGCAGCTGTTGGAGGGGGTCCAGAGAAGGCCACAAGGATGATCAGAGGGCTGAAACACCTCTCCTGTGAGGACAGGCTGGGAGAGTTGGGGCTGTTCAGCATGGAGAAGAGAAGGCTCCAGGGAGTCCTCAGAGCAGCCTTCCAGTACTTGAAGGAGACTGCAGGAGAGCTGGGGAGGGACATTTGACAAGGGCTGGCAGTGCCAGGACAAGGGACAATGGCTTTGATCTGGGAGAGGGCAGATTGAGACTGGAGATGAGGAGGAAATGCATTGCAGTGAGGGTGGTGAGACACTGGAACAGGTTTAGGTCATTGATGCCCTCCCCCTGGAGGTCTTAAAGGCCAGGCTGGATGGGACCTTGAGCAGCCTGGGCTAGTGGAAGGTGACCCATGGCAGGGGCTCTGAAACCAGATGATCTTGAAGGTCCCTTCCAAGCCAACCCATTCCATGCTTCTATGATATCAGAACTTTCTTCCTCTGTATCTAATGACTTCTTCTGAGCTGTGCTCTTGCTCATGGGGCACAGCTGGCCAGGTCAGCCTCATCCCTGGCTACATCAGCAAGCATGGAGCTGAACTTCAGCAGTCAGCAGGACCAGAACCACTTTTGTGCTCCGAGACTATTTCTTCTCTCGGTATTCCTGATGCAAAGCTCCACCGAGCTCAGCAGTGCTGCTTTGGAGGGTGAAAGTGAGGCTAGCCACATGCTATAGCCTGGAGCTGATGATTTGCTCAGATTGATGAGCTCCTGGTGGAGATAGCTCTAAGTGACTCAGCTCTCAATCTGTTTAGACCAGCTTCGTGGATTGAGGTGGAAATTGAGCCCAAGTAAAGTTACTCCTCACAACCCCCCCCCCCTCAGGTTATGCCTGGAAAGCAACCTTTTGCTTGTGCACATTTCATTGTCACAAGTGGTGCCTTAATGGCAAAACCCTCTGGCTTGAAAGTGCTCATTTAATCATCTCCATCATCTGAAGGCAGTGCTGTGCACTTCAGGCTTTTCCTGTGCTGTTGGCTTATTGCCCTGCTGCTGCCAGACCACAGTTCCTGCCTGGCAGCCTTAGCTGAGCTGCTTCCTCCCCTCACAGCTCCTGGGTGGGGATCTACACCACCAGGGCTGGCAGTGTCTTCTGCTGCAGGTTGCAGCACATTGGTTTAGCTGCTCCATGGTGCTGAGCTCACTCAGCCTTCTCCTGCAGGTTCAGGCAGAAAGGGAGCTGCCTGCAGTGGCAGCCCTGGAGAGGGTTTCTAACTGCAGGATTAGCCACAACAGAAATTGCTGTGCTAAGCACTGAATATCACTGGGCTCCACAGATCTTTGAATGTGGAGATGTAGGGGAGAGGCTGGAGCTGGTGTTGAGGCTGAGGGGCAAGCCAGCAAGAGATTTGCCCTGGACAAGAGGTCCTACCAGGTTCTGCTCCCCTTTCCAAGCAGGTAGAGTCATGTTCACCGTTGTTAAGCAGCAGAACACTTCCCATGTCTAGGGAACAGCGGAGGGAAATGCAAGGGTGTCTGGAAAAGGAACAGTGACACTAAAAGCTTAGTCCTGAAGAGCTGAGGGAGAAGAGATGAGATGCTCTTGCTACAGGATCCATTAGAGGTGCAGAGGAAGGGTACAAAAAGCAGGTTGAGGGAGTGCAGACTGCACAGGTCCTTTCCTGGCAGGGGGAGATAAGGAGAAGCACAAGCAGCAAACCAATTTCCTTGTGCCCTCTCCTTCTAGCTGGCAAAGAAGCAAGCTGGGTTAGAGAGCAGACTGCAAGGGCTGGTGTCTGAGGTACCCACCCAGTCCCACACTTCTAGGGTGCCTCTGGCACAGAGCTCTTGTTTCTAAGGAGATACTCCTGGGATTGCTTTCTTAGGTGTGACAAACAGGAGCTATCAGCCACCAAAGTGATTGTGGTTCCTGACTCTTGGACAGTCAGGCCCAGGCTGTGCCACTGTGCAGGGCCAGCTGGTGTCCTTCAGAGTCCCAGTGTGTGAGCACAACTCTTGCACTACAGCAGGCAAAGCTGATCAGTGTCTTCTGCTATGGTCACTTCTCCCCTTCCTGCACCTCCATGCAATCTCCATTCATTGGCTCTCCTTACAGAACCATAGAATTGTTTCACTTGGCAAAGCCCTCCAGGATCATCCAGTCCAACCATCAAACCAGCACCTCCATGGGCATCAAACCCTGTCCCACAGTGCCATGGCCACATGGTCCTGAACCCCTCCAGGCATGGGGACTCCACCACCTCCCTGGGCAGCCTGTGCCAATCCCTCACCACTCTTGCAGTCAAAACATTTTTCCTCCTCTCCAACCTAAGCCTCCCCTGGCACAACTCCAGCCCATTTCCTCTCCTTCTAACCCCAACCTCACTGCAACCTCCTTCCAGGGAGCTGTAGAGAGCAATGAGGTCTCCCCTCAGCCTCCTCTTCTCCAGTTCCCTCAGCTGCTCCTCACCAGCCCTGCTCTCCAGACCCCTCACCAGCTTTGTTGCCCTTCTCTGGACATGCTCCAACCCCTCAATGTCCTGGGAGTGAGGGGCCAAAAACTGAACCCAGGATTTGAGGTGTGGCCTCTAGACATTTGGGGGGGTGGGAGGGGCAGTTTCTAACATTTTTTCCTCCTTCCCAGATTTCCTTCCTTTCTTTCCTCCTCCCTGCTTTCTTTAGCCACGAGGTTTTCACAGCTCTTCCAGCTCCATCACCCTCTTCCAACCTTCCCAGGAGGGGGCTGGAGCATACATCCCACTTGCCTTCCAAATGCTGACAAGTCTGTTTTGAAGGATGAGTGACTGACAGACAAACACCAGCCTCAAATACTCAGAATGCTCTGTCACTAAGAGCTTTATTCTTGTCAACACAGGGAGCAAAATCACCCTTGAAAGGGACAGGCCATATTTTTAGCCAACCTTAAACTCAGCTTCTAAAAATTAGCTTTATGGTCAGCTGTCTGTCTCACTCCCTGGATTCATGTTGCCCAGGCAGATATTTTAGAGACAGGATTTTCACTCTGATCTGGCAGGGATGCATAATTACAACCTTAGAAGGTTATTTTCTTCAGGATCTCGCAGTGCTGCTTAAAATTATGGAGTGGAATCCTAGAATGGGTTGGGTTGGAAGGTACCTTAAAGCTCAGCCAGTTCCAACCCCCCTGCCATGGGCAGGGACACCTCCCACCAGCCCAGGCTGCTCAAAGCCTCATCCAGCCTGGCCTTGAACACCTCCAGGGAGGGGACAGCCACAGCCTCCCTGGGCAACCTGTGCCAGTCTCTCCCAACCCTCACTGCCAACAATTTCTTCCTTGTCTCCAGTCTCAATCTGCCCTCTCCCAGCTCAAATCCATTGCCCCTCCTCCTGTCACTGCCAGCCCTTGTCCAAAGTCCCTCCCCAGCTTTTTTGTAGACTCCCTTCAAGTAAGAAATTCTTCTTCCCTTTTATGTCACAGGACAAATTTAAAGCTCTCTGTGCTTTTGCTTCCCTAACCTGAACCCTGGCTGCTGGAACAGCTTCTTTGTAATGCTCCCCTGTGTCCCATTCTTGCTCCCACTCCCTACAGACTCCTTTGTGTGTGTGTGTGTCCAAGTCCAGCAGCACTTTGTCCATCCATGCCAGCCTCCTGGCATTCTTGCCTGCCTTCTTTCTTGCTATGCACTGCCCCAGGGCTTGGAGGACATGGTCCTTGAATACTGACCAGCTGTCTTGGGCCCCTCTTCCCTCCAGGGCTTTATCCCATGACCCCCTGCCATGGGACCCTGAGGCTGACTCACAGTTTGTACCTGAGAAGGAAGTAGGAGGCAGGAGATGCTCATTTGGGACTTTGCTATGTGTTTGGTCCCATGACTTAGCCCTGCATGAAGTAACCAAGAGAGGGGAAAACTTGAACCCTGCTAGCCTGGAGAAGAGAAAGCTCCAGGGGGACCTAATAGCAACCTCCCAGTACCTGAGGGGGGCTGCAAGAAAACTGCACATTGTTGACAAAGGCCTGCAGTGATAGGAAGAGGAGGAGCAATGGCTTGAAATGAGAGAAGAGCAGGTTTAGATTGGATGTTAGGAACAAGTTCTGCACCATGAGGGTGGTGGAACACTGCAACAGGTTGCCCAGGGAGGTGCTTGAGGCCCCATCCCTGGAGATATTCAAGGTGAGGCTGGGACAGGGCTCTGGGCAACCTGATCCAGTTGAGGATGTCCCTGCTGACTGCAGGGGGGTCAGACTGGATGACCTCTGGACATTCCTTCCAACCCAAACCATGCTGTGGTTCTATCACTCTGTGATAATGAATTGATGTCAGAGTGCCAGAGTTTCCCCACCAGCCACAGCCACCACTGACTCCTGATCTTGAGTATGTCCATGCATCTTGAAGGAGTTAAAACCTGGAAGAGCTTAGGGAAGATAAAGCAGAGTGCTTCTGTGCTGCCCTTGGATCTGCATGACCTCTCTTATTGGCCTTGGGACAAGCCAGATTAAGAAGTGATCTCTTCCACACAGTCTTCAGTCTGCTCAGCTTGTAAACAACAGCAAGGGTGGAAACCATGGCAGGATGGATAAAGCTATAAAATGCCAGGCAGGCTTTCCCTGTGACCTGCCTGCAAGGAATGTCTGCTAGTTAACAGGGCTAATTCCTCCTGCCCTCCTGTCTGCTGCTTCTCCCTGCAGTTCCTCTTCCAGCCTGACTGCTCAAGACTCCTGTTGCTTGCCAAGGCCACCACAGCTGTCAGAAATGGGATGTCAGTGGGGACAAAGAAGGGCAACTGCTTGAGAGGATACAGCAAAGGACTGCAAAGATGATTAGGGGACTAGAACCTCTCTCTTAAGAAGAAAGGCTGAGGGACTTGGGGCTTTTTAGCCTGGAGAAGAGCAGCCTGAGGGGGGATCTCATCAGTGCTGATCCATACTCGAAGGGTGGGGGTCAGGAGGATGCCACCAGAGCGAGAGGTAATGGTCACAAACTTGACCATAGGAAGCTCCATTGAACCATGAGGAGGAACTTTGCATTGAGGGTAGTGCAGTACTGACCAGGCTGGCCAGAGGTGTGGTGGAGCTGTTCAAATCCTGCCAGGACCCTGTCCTGTGCACCCTGCTGTGGTAAGGGGGCTGGGACAGGACGACCTCCAGAGGTGCCTCCCAGCCTCCCTTTGCCTGTGTGTGAGGAGGCACAGGGTCTTGTCCTCTGTGAAAGCTCAGCTGTGTCACCCCACACTCCCTGCCCTTGCAGCAGGCAGGCTCCCAGCAGCACTTTGACAGCCAGCCAGCTGTGCTGGAGTCTGTTTCCTTACAGCACTTGGTGTCAACACATCCTTCACTCAGCACTGCAGGCTCGGGGGCAGCATGCTCAGCAAGGGGTTTGTGCTCACTGCTCTTTTAGGCTGGAAAGAAGCCAGAGATCCTCAGGGTTTGAGGGGGGGGAAGGGTGGATGCTTGCTGGTCTGTTGGGGATTTTTGGCTGGTTTTTGTTTTTCTTTTTTTTTTTTTTTTTTCCCTGCTCCCTCACTAGAGACACAAACTGAAAAGGGTGACTGCAGCTGCTGCTGCTGCTTCTGCCTTGGAAGTGCACGGAGTCATTTGTAAGGGATGATTCTTGATGGCAAAACAGCTCTGGAGTACAAATGGAGTAGTCCAACTTTTTGTGCTGTGGATTACCCCTCCTGAAGTGCTCAGTGCAGGAGGGGAAAAGCAAGACCAGCAGCTGAGGGAAACAAAGAGGCATTACAGAGGGGCATGTGGCTGTACCTGAGCTTGGGGATGAGGGATGCCATCAAAAGTGAACCAGCAGCCCTGCAGACAGCACCATGTCCATAAAGCCAGAGAGGGTCAAGG
Source organism: Indicator maculatus (assembly GCA_013399975.1). NCBI lineage: Eukaryota > Metazoa > Chordata > Aves > Piciformes > Indicatoridae > Indicator > Indicator maculatus. The sequence continues at coordinate 69,250 of VXBD01009538.1, forward strand.
GAAGGGCCACAAAGATGATCAGAGGGCTGGAGAACCTCCCCCTGTGGGGACAGGCTTGAAGAGTTGAGGTTGTTCAGCCCAGAGAAGAGAAGGCTCCAGGGAGAACTTAGAGCAGCCTTCCAGTACCTGAAGGGAGCTACAGGAGAGCTGGGGAGGGACTTCTGACAAGGGCTTGGAGTGATAGGATGAGGGGGAATGGTTTTAAACCAGAGCAGGGTAGATTTGGACATCAAGTAAAAGCTCTTTACTATGAGGGTGGTGAGACACAGGAACAGGTTGCCCAAAGAAGTTGTGGAATGGAAGTGTTTAAGAGCAGGCTGGATGAGGCTAGCAGCAGGAGTCCCTGCTCATGACAGGGAGGTTGGAACTAGATGTTTTTTCAGGTGCCTTCCAAGTGAATCACTCTGTGTAAGGTGTGGTGCTGAGCAGAGTGAGGCTGCAGAGGGCTGCTGAGTGCCCATGGTGGGGTCTGTTGGCTTTCAGACTGAGGGGATGTTTTTCCTGATGTGATCTGGTCCTGCTCCCAGTGCTGCTCACTATCCCCATTCATGTTTGGGGTAGTAGGAGAGGAGTACAGCTAAGAATAAGATAATGGCTCCAACATACTGGGGAGGAGCTGAGGGAGGGCTGAGGATGGCAGCCCCAGGAAGAGAGCTGCTGAAAACTGTGAGGTAAAACTCAAACACAAAGGTGCAGCATTTAAGAGGCAGGAACTAGACTGTTCCAAAGCTGCTTCACCCAAGTTAAGCCTCTTTTGGAGGTGTGCTCTGCACCCAGCAGGTACCCTGCAGGGAAGAGACTCAGTGCTTTGGAGCCAAGAGCCTGGACCTGAGTGAATACAGCGAGGGAAGCTTGTCCTCGCTGGCTGCAGGGCTGCAGCTTCCCCTCTCTGTGAAATACCTCTGGCCTGCTGCTCTGCAGAGATCTGGGGGAGAGCAGAGACCCTTCCTTATCCATACTCTGCCTCTGGATGCCACAGCTGCATGTCCTCCCAGGAGGAAGAGGGCAAACTGTGTCTACTGCTTATAGACAGACTGCTGGGGAGGGCTTTTCTCTGCAAACTGAGAAGCATCTTTTCTGCTGGCAGGGCTTTTTCTGTTCTTTTGGCAGTTCCAGCTGGATATGGAGAATCCAGCCCAGCTGCAGACTTTAAGATGCTGTTTTAGGACAAGACCTGTCAGGAGGAATGAGGCATTTGGATGGCTGTGACTGTCACATGTGCACAGGAGAGGCTATGTTTGCCTTTGTGCCACTGTCCTTTCTGCAGCTGGAAAAAGCAAGAGCCAATGCAGTGCTGTGCTTTGGCCATTCATCAGCACTGAGCACACCAAAACCACCACAGCCACACAACCAGAGTTTAGGGGAAGGGACTGAGTCTTCTTCACAAGGAACAAAGCCCTGGCATGCTGGGGACAATGCTGCTACTCACATAATGAACAGAGGATTCACAGATTGAATTGGGTTGGAAGGGACCCTCCAAGGGCATCCTGTCCAACCCCCCTGCAGGCAGCAGGGATATCTCCTACCAGAGCAGGCTGCTCAGGGACACATTGAGTCTGACCTTGAATGTCTCCAGGGAGAGAGCCTCCACCACCTGCCTGGGCAACCTGTGCCAGTGTCTCACCACCCTCACTGTGAAGAACTTCCTCCTGAGCTCCAACCTAAATCTGCCCTGCTCCAGGTTCAAACCGTTGCCCCTCAGCCTACCACCACAGACCCTTCTGAACAGTCCCTCCCCAGCCTTCCTGTAGGTCCCTTTCAGACACTGAAATGCAGCTCTAAGCTCTCCCTGGAGCCTCCTCTTCTCCAGACTGAACAACCCCAGCTCCCTCAGCCTGTCCCCATTGGAGAGGTGCTCCAGTTCTCTTTGTGGCCTTCCTCTGGACCTCTTTAGAAGCCACCTCTGCAGAATTACAATAACTTTCCCTCCCCAAATAAAGCAGAGGTTGAAGAAAAGCTTGTGGAGGACAGAGTGAGATGCAATCAGACTCCACAGGTCAGATCTGTACTGAAAGAGTGGTCAGGCATTGGAATAGGTTGCCCCAGGCATGTGGTGGAGTCACTGGAGGTGCTCAAGAAACCTGTGGACATGGCACTGTGGGCCATGGTTTGATGGTCTTAGGCTGGAGGTTGGACTTGGTGATCTTAGAGGTCTTTTTCAGCTGAAACAAATCTCTGGTTCTCTGATGGGATGCCTCACAGGCAGTGCCTGGGGAAGCCCCATTGCTCTTGAATCTTGCAATGAATAAACCCCTAAACCCCTCAGCTGGCCACCCCCCCAAACCCTCCCACTCCCCTTCATTTTCCTGTCTCACAGGACACCCAACCTGTTGGCAGTGCACACATGAGGGCAGGACAGCGTTGCCCAGACCCCCAGAGAAAGGAAGTTCTGTAGGAGGGTTGTAGGGGGAATTGCTCTGCTAAAACCACCCTGCTGCAGACCTCCAGCCAAGCCCTCTGCTGGAGAACTTCCAGGTGCAGCCACCATAGGGACCCCGGTCTGTGAAGTTCACCCAGACAGCCACCACGTTTCTTGAGTGGATTTTTGATCACCACGGTTTTGGTTTGGGTTGGTTTTTTTTTGTCGTTTGGGTTTTTTTTTCCATTTCTCTGACCACTTTCTGGTTTTCACCCCCACTTTCTATACATTCCCCATCTGTTCCCTCCCCCTCCCTGCTGTTTGCCTAAGCCTGCCACAAATCCCAACCAACCCTCAAGTTCTTGTTGAACTTCTGAACCCACCCTGTTCAAGTGGGTGCTAAATCAGGCAGGACAAGCCAAGCCAGCTCTAATTCTGACGACAGCAATTGTGCTTATGGGCCGTAATTGACAAACATTCTGCATTTAGACAAAGCTTGGGCTCAGGGAGGGAGAAACCCTCACATTCTGCAGCTCTGCTCTGCTGAGCACCAGTGTTCAAGTAGGACATTTTAATAACATCCTTCATGGACAAGTGTTTTGCTTGGAAGCTTGGGTTTTTTGTTGGTTTAGGGTTTTTTTTTTTCCCCTCCCTCCACTCAGACAATTGTCAGGGAAGGGGCTCAGAGGGAACAAAATGGAATTAAATCTATTCAGAAAATGAGAACAGGCTGCATCTCTTTCTTTCTGTGCTGGATTCATTACTAGAGGGGCTATAATCTGCTTTTTTTTCCCTTCTTCTTCTTTTTTCTTGTTTTTCTTTTTTCCCTTTTCTTCTTTTTTTTCTTGTTTTTTTTCCTTTTTTCCTTTTCTTCTTTTTTCTTGTTTTTCTTTTTTCCTTTTTTTCCTTTTCTTCCTTTTTTCTTTTTTCCTTTTATTTTTTCTTTTTTCCCTTTTTTCCTTTTTTTTCTTTTTTCTTTTTTCTCTTCTTTTTTTCCTGTTTTTCTTTTTCCTTTTTTCTTTTTTCCTTTTCTTTTTCTTCTTTTCCCTTTTTTCCTTTTCTTTTTCTTTTCCCTTTTTTCCTTTTTTTCTTTTTTCCCTTTTTTCCTTTTTTTCCTTTTTTCCCCTTTTTTTCTTTTTTTCTTTTTTCCTTTTCCCTTTCTTCTTTTTTGTTTTTTTTCTTTTTTCTTTTTCCCCTTTTTTCTTTTTTCCTTTTTTTCCTTTTTTCCCCTTTTTTTCTTTTTTTCTTTTTTCCTTTTCCCTTTCTTCTTTTTTGTTTTTTTTCTTTTTTCTTTTTCCCCTTTTTTTTCTTTTTTCCTTTTTTTTCCTTTTTTCCCCTTTTTTTTTTTTTTTTTTTTTCTTTTTTTTTTTTTTTTTTTTTTGCCTGGAGCACACTCCCACTCTTACCTCTTCATGGAGATGCTGCTCTTCAGCCTGATAAACAGGTCCCCCCTGAATGGAGTCGAGCTCTCAGCCAAAGGCAGGCTGATGGCAAGGGAAAAAAAAATGCATTCCCATGGCCTGATCCAGCTCTTGCGAGAGAAAATAGAAACCCTCCTGGATCTCACCAGCGTTTCAAGCCAGCCCTTAAGAGCCCCTTTGCTGATGGCTAATTGCAGAGGGAATTGGGGTTGTAAGGACTGGGTGTGGAGTACGTTGTGTTTCCCTCAGCAGGTAGCTCGGGGGGGCTGGGGCCCAGGGTTCCACCTCCACAGCCAGGCTGCCAACCAGCTTCAGCTGAACTGGGACACGTTTGCTCTCCATGTGATGTGATTCCTTCTGCTGCTGCAGGTTTGCAAGGGTTTGTGAAAGAGTGAGCTCTTGGTGGGGGGACAGAGTGGACCTGCTGGAGCACTGAAGGGTCAGGAAGATGATCAGAGGGCTGGAGCACTGCTCCGATGGGGACAGGCTGAGGGAGCTGGGGTGGTTCAGTCTGGAGGAGAGGAGGCTCCAGGGAGACCTTAGAGCTGCATTTCAGTGTCTGAAAGGGACCTACAGGAAGGCTGTGGTGGGACTGTTCAGAAGGGTCTGTGGTGATAGAAGGAGGGGCAACAGTTTGAACCTGGAGCAGGGCAGATTTAGGTTGGACATCAGTGAGGGTGGTGAGACACTGGAACAGATTGCCCAGGGAGGTGGTTGAGGCTCCATCCCTGGAGACATTCAAGGTCAGACTCAATGTGACCCTGATCAGCCTAATCTGGCTGGAGGTGTCCCTGCTGCCTGCAGGGGGTTGGACAAGATGCCCTTGGAGGATCCCTTCCAACCCAATGCAATCTGTGGTGTCTGTAAAACTGATGAAAGGAAGGATGCAGACTGAAGGCCATACTGAGGGAGCCAAGAGTGACATTGATCAGAGAATCAGAGAATAGCCTGGCTGGCAAAGACCTTAAGACTGTTGAGTCCAACCATAACCTATCATCTCCCTGCACACAGCTGCTGGACCAACAGTTATTCACCAACAGATATTCACACTCCAAGAAAAGCAGAGTGAGTTAAATAATGAAATGCAGGGCGCTAGGAAGAAAAAAAAATAATAGCCAGAAATCTGTATGTTGAGATAGGAAGGTAGTGGGGAGGGGACAAGAGAGATGTAAATTGAATGCTTTGGACCTTGACCTGCTGGTGGCCCCACAGGTTCTCCTCCCTCTCTACTCTGCCCTGGTAAGATTACATCTAGAGTATTGTGTCCAGTGTTGGGCTCCCCAGTTCAGGAGGGACAGGGAACTACTGGAGAAAGTCCAACAGAGGCTGTGAGGATGATGAAGGGACTGGGAGATCTGTCTGAGGAGGAAAGGTTGAGAACCTGGGGCTGTTCAGCCTGGAGAAGATTGACAGGAGAACTGATCAATGCTGGCAAATACCTGAGGGGTGGGTGTCAAGAGGAGGGGGCCAGGCTCTTTCCAGTGATGCCCTGTGATAGGACAAGGGGCAGTGGATACAAACTGGAACCCAGGAAGTTCCACCTCAACATGAGCAAAACACTCAATACTGTGAGACTGATGGAGCCCTGGAGGAGGCTGCCAGGGAGTTGTGGAGTTCCTGTCTCTGGAGGCTTTCATGACCCACCTGGATGTGTTCCTGGGTGACCTGCCCTGGGTGCCCCTGCTTTGGCAGGGGAGTTGGACTGGATGATCTCTGGAGGTCCCATAGCTCACCATTCCATGATTCTATGAAATCTTTTTGGTTCTGGGGTGGAATGAATCCTCTGCCATGAGGCTGTTCCCCTCCAGCCCTGCCTGGAGGGTCCTGCTGCCCCCTGCTCGCTCAGCCACTGCTCTGTGTCACTTGTGCTGCCACCGGTCCACCCTTCCCTGCTGGCCGATGCTTTTTATTTCTCCCTCCCAGCTCTTGCCTGCTTCTCCAGCTGGGGCCCAGTGCTTTCAGTGGTAATAGGCTCACTCTGGCTGTGAATGAGGAAGACTTTCATCAGCCCTCGGTCCCTGTAATTTCCCGTGGTTTGGAGTGATAATGGGGATTTGGGTATGTAACGAAACCCTAAAGTACACATGGAAATCAACACAAGGGAGTGCTGAGCCCTGGGCATTAGTGACTGTGAATGGGTGAGGGAGTGCTTAGCACAGGAAACCAAAACAGGGCAGACAAAAGCCACACATAATCTTTCCCGGGCTGGCAAATGCTGTTTATCTTATTTGTTTAAATGCCTGCAGAACAGAAAGCTTTTCTTCCCTCTCCTCGCTCTCTAGCTGTATTCCAGCTGAGCCTGAGCTCTGCACGGCTGCTCTCATGGCTTTGGCGAGGAAACCATCCTGGACCAGCCCCGTGTTGGACTGGGAGGTGGTCTGGAGAGTCCAGGAACCGTGGGCATGAGTCCATCACTCCACCACAGAAACCAAAAGAATCGAAAGGCTCCTTTGGGTCTCGTTACGTCCGAAGAACCACAAATGGAAAGCAAGGGGAGGGGATATTCTTGAAGATTAATGTTCTTCTGGGTTCCCAAACAAAAAAAAAAGTGAAATGCTTCCTTGCCAGGGATAGTCTCTAGCAACAAACATCAACTGTGGTCAGAAAGAATCCTGCCGGTGGATATGGTCCTGCTTCGAGCGGACAGCAGCGTTGGGAGCGAGGTGGAAGTGACTCAGTAAGCTACCAAGATTCCACAGCAGTGCAAATGGTCTGCAGCACTCCTGGCACTCAATTAGCGCTCCCAGCTATAATTTGAGAAGCCTCATTCCAAGGGTGCTGTTGGGAGGGGTTGTGGGGGGAGCACATCAAGCCTGTTATTTCTGCTGGCAGTGCTGGTGCCAGAAATAGCGACGGTGAATGACAGGGAGGAAGCTGTCAGCTGAGTTCCTCAGCAGATAAACCTCCAGGGGACAGCAGGAAATAGTGCTAATGGAGGCAGTCCCAAGCACCAATACAGGCTGGGCAGGGACTGGCTGGAGAGCAGCCCTGAGGAGAGGCACTTGGGGTGCTGGTGGATGAGAAGCTCAACAGGAGCCAGCAGTCAGCACTTGCAGCCCAGAGAGCCAAGCAGAGCCTGGGCTGCAGCAGCAGAAGTGTGGCCAGCAGGGCCAGGGAGGGGATTCTGCCCCTCTGCTCCACTCTGCTGAGACCACACCTGGAGTTCTGGGTCCAGTTCTGGAGCACCTATTACAAGAAAGATATGGACATGCTGGAAGGTGTCCAGAGAAGGGCCATGAGCACGAGCAGAGGGGCTGGAGCTGCTCTGCTCTGAGGACAGCCTGAGAGAGTTGGGGCTGTGCAGTCTGGAGAAGAGCAGGCTCCAAGGTGACCTTCTTGTGGCCTTCCAGTATCTGAAGGAGGCTCCAAGAAAGCTGGGGAGGGACTTTTTAGGGTGTCAGGGAGTGATAGGACTGGGGGGAACGGAACAAAGCTGGAAGAGGGGAGATTCAGACTGGACATGAGGAAGAAGTTCTTCCCCATGAGGGTGGTGAGAGCCTGGAATGGGTTGTGCAGGGAGGTGGTTGAGGCTCCATCCCTGGAGGTGTTTGCAGCCAGGCTGGATGAGGCTCTGGCCAGCCTGCTGTGGTGTGAGGTGTCCCTGCCCATGGCAGGGGGGTTGGAACTGGCTGCTCCTTGTGATCCCTTCCAACCCTGACTGATTCTATGATTCTATGAATCCACGATTCTAATTGTTCTTCCTGTGAGTTCTGATTCCTGGGAAAGAGATGAAAGCCTCATGGACAGGGGAGCTTTTAAAGGGAGGATCTAGGAATGAAGTGGTCAGAACAAGCCTGTGTCATTTGGTCAGGTGTTGGAGCAGGCTGCCCAGGGAGGTGGTGCAGTCACCATCCCTGCAGGGGTTCAAGAAAGCTGTGGCCATGGCACTTGGGGACATGGTTCAGTGGCCAGGGTGGTGGTGGGTTGATGGTTGGACACAATGATCTTAGAGGCTTTTCCAACCCAAACAGTTCTGTGGTTCTGTGGTCATCCTTGCAGTCACAAACACCTGCAAGCACCACTGAGGCCTCTGCCCTGCTGTGTGTACAACTTCAGTGCCTAGAGTCTAGGATTGCAGCCACGCTGTGGAGGAAGGGGAAGGGAAAGTCTGTGGCTGTTTGAGAAACCCAAAAGCTTTGAAAAATTAATCAGATGCCCAAACATTCCTGGATTCTTTCTGGAAAAGCCAAAAGCTTTGAAAAATTAATCAGATGCCCAAACATTCCTGGATTCTTTCTGGAAAACCCCAAAGCTTTGAAAAATTAATCAGATGCCCAAACATTCCTGGATTCTTTCTGGAAAACCCCAAAGCTTTGAAAAATTAATCAGATGCCCAAACATTCCTGGATTCTTTCTGGAAAACCTCAAAGCTTTGAAAAATTAATCAGATGCCCAAACATTCCTGGATTCTTTCTGGAAAACCTACCCTATCCAACCCTGCAGCCACCCTGTGGGTGGGAAGAGAGAATTCAAGTAGTCTGCGCTGACGAAACCTCAGCCTCTATGAATCCAATCAAAGCTCTCCAGAAGGCAGGAATGGGTTTACACCAGGGACAGGTAACTAATGCTGGAGATAAGCTTTGAGCCTGATGCTCAGGTGTGGAGTGAAGTTGTTTAGGAGGCAGGTTTGGCAGCTCTTGCTGGGTGCTTCGTCAGGCGGTTCAGTCGCCACGTGCCTTCCTCTGGGATACTCTTGGGGGAGACTGTATAGGCATTTGCAAGTTAAATCCATAAGGGATTTCTCAGCTGAAGAGGAGGACATGGGGGATGACAAGGACTGGTGGAAGTAGGAGGAGGAAGATGCTCATATCTTCCGAGCTGTTTGACACACCAGTGGCTTCCTGCCGTGATGGGCAACCACGTCCAGGTCAGTGCAGCTCAGTCACTGTGTACCCAGAGAGCTGCTGGTGGCTTGGCTGAGCCAGGACCAGACCACAGAGCACTGACAGCTGCTGCTTCTGCAGGGCTCTGGTGGCAGAGCAGGAGGGGAAGAGGATGGGGAGGAGGTGCCAGGCACGCCTTGGGATGGCTGTCCAGGGAGAGCTGCTTCCCAGCAGCCTCCTCCTTCTTTCGTGGTAGTGCAGCTCCTGGGGCTCCCATTAACAGAATATGGGCCTGGCAAGGAGAACTTAAGTGCCAGCCTGGCTCTCAGCCAAGCTCTCAGATGCAAGAGAGTGTCTGGCCAGGGTACCCCAGACACTTGCTTCTTGATCACTCCCTGCTCCACTGGCAGGTGCTGCCAGGCCCAAGGATGACACAAAGCTTTAGGAAAGCCTTAGGGACCCATGCCTCACCCAGTGAGGGTGGGAGAGGCTGCCTCTAGCCCTTGGTGTGCCTGGGGAACCAGGGCTGGCTGAGTCCCCCAGGAACAGAGGGCAGCTCCTCTGCTTTCTGCCAGTGCCCAGTCCTTGGTCTGCTGATTTCCTAGCCAGGTCCTTCCATCCTGCTGCCAGGGGACAGTTCTTGGATCTGTTACAAAGCCCCAGCTCGTTCTGCAGAGCAAGGACAAATCATTATTTGTGGTCTCTTGGCAGTGGGTGCAGTCGTTGTGGCATATGCCTGTGTTCTTCCAGCCCTCAGGACAGGCATGGGAATCCTTGGTGGCACACTGCCTCCCTGTTCCACCCAGCAGCCACACAGGGAGCCAGGAGGATGCTTAGGGGACTTGAGCATCTCCCCTGTGAAGAGAGACTGAGAGCCCTGGGGCTGTTTAGTCTGGAGAAGAGAAGACTGAGAGGGATCTGATCAATGTCTATCAATATCTGAGGGGTGGGTGTCAAGTGGAGAGGGCCAGGCTCCTTTGGGTGGTTCCCAGTGATAAGCCAAGGACCAAGGGGTTCAAACTTGAACATAGAAGATTTCAGCTCAGCATGAGGAGAAACTTCTTTCCAGTGAGGGTGACAGAGCCCTGGAACAGGCTGCCCAGGGGGGTTGTGGAGTCTCCTTCTCTGGAGACTTTCCAAACCCAGCTGGATGCATTCCTGTGCAGACTCCCCTAAGTGATGCTGCTCTGGCAGGGGGGTAGGAGCTGATGATCTCTTGAGGTCCCTTCCAACCTCTGTGATACTGTGATACTGATTGGCTGTCCCAGCTCAGAGAGACACACAGCAGAACCCCAGAGCAGAGCCCTTGGTGTCCTCTGTGCCTGGCAATGCACCCAAGGTCAGTCTTCAAATCCTTCCTCAAAGAGTGTTGTGTTGGAATAGCTTGGCTGAAGGGTTTGGAGAAGTGCTGAGCTAGAATGGTTCCTTCATCCTCCTCAGGGCTGGTATGGGGTAGGAGACTTGGAGCTGAGGCAGGGCCTACCCTTATTGGCACCTCTCTCTGGATGCCATGTGCCCAGTTAGACCAGCCAAGGGCTTGTCACAGAATGAATGAATCAGTCACAGAATGACAGGGGTTGGAAGGGACCTCTGGAGATCATCCACTCCAACCCCCTGCCAGAGCAGGTTCACCTACAGCAGGTTGCAGAGGATGGGGTCCAGGCAGGTTCTGAATGACTCCACCACCTCTCTGGGCAGCCTGCTCAGTGCCTCACTACCCTCAACATAAAGAAGTTCCTCCTCATATTTAGATGGAACTTCCTATGTTCAGGTTTGTGCCTGTTACCCCTTGTCCTGTTGCTGGGCACCACTGAAAAAAGCCTGGCACCATCCTCCTGACATCTACCCTTTGAGTATTGATCAGCATTGATAAGATGCCCCTCCACTCTTCTCCAGGCTAAAAAGCCCCAAGTTTCTCAGCCTTTCTTCACAAGAGAGATGTTCCAGTCCCTTAATCATCCTTGGAGCCCTTTGCTGGACTCCCTCAAGCAGTTCCCTGTCCTTCTTGAACTGCTGAGCCCAGAGCTGCACAAAATACTCCAGATGTGGCCTCGCTGGGGCAGAGCAGAGGGGCAGAAGAACCTCTCTCAACCTGCCAGCCACACCCAGGAGACCACTGGCCTTGGCCACAAGGGCACATTGCTGGCTCATGGTCATCTTTCTGTCCACCTGGACTCCCAGCTGTCCCCAACATCAGCTGCATTTGAGAACCCCTGAAGGGTTAACATGATTTGACTGCATCCTTGCAGCAGGTGTCAGGGGAAAGCTGTGGATTTGCCTTGCCACCAGAGAACCTGTTCAGTGAGCACCAGTGGAGAAGTTATGATTTAAATACACCCAAATGCATGTAATTAATCACCAGTGCAACATTCCTCCTTCCTGCTGTGAAACCTTATTAAGAGTGTGGGTGGAATCTTCAAACACCCTACCTCACCATGGCTCAGCTCCTGCTCTTCAGCTTGCAAACTCAGCAGAGCAGACCTGAGCAGCCAGGCTTCAGCCACATCCCCCCCAGGGCTTCTGTATACAAGGACACAAAAGAAGCTTTCACTCATGCCTGTTTGGGGAGAGGTCTCTACCTCTCCTCTGTCTGATCCATGCTTCAGCTGTAGATGGGGTTCCAGGAACCTTCAGGATCACCTAGTTCCAGTAAAGCACATCCAGCAGTCCTCCTGCACAGCCCAGTTATGGAATCAGAGCTTGGGTTGGGCTGGAAGGGACCTTCAGGATCATCTAGTTCCAGTAAAGTACAGCCAGCAGTCCCCCTGCACAGCCAGTTATGGAATCAGAGCTTGGGTTGGGTTGGAAGGGACCTTCAGGATCATCTAGTTCCAGTAAGGCACAGCAGCAGTCCCCCTGCACAGCCCACTTATGGAATCAGAGCATGGGTTGGGCTGGAAGGGACCTTCAGGATCATCTAGTTCCAGCTCCCCTGTCATGGGCAGGAAAGTTTTGGATTTATAGAATCATAGAATGTTAGGGGTTGGAAGGGACCTCCAGAGATGATTGAGTCCAACCCTCCCATCAGAGCAGGATCACCCAGGGCAGGTCACACAGGAGAACACATCCAGGTGGGTTTGGAAAGCCTCCAGAGAAGGGAACTCCACAATCTCTCTGGCTCCACAACCTCCAGGGCTCCAGCACCCTCACACCAAAGAAGTTTCTCCTCACATTGAGGTGGAACTTCCTGGGTTCCAGTTTGTATCCATTGTCCCATCACAGGACACCACTGAAAAGATCCTGGTCCCTTCTTCTTGACACCCACCCCTCAGATATTTATAGACATCCATAAGATCTCCTCTCAGCCTCCTCTTCTAAACAGCCCCAGGGCTCTCAGCTAGCAGCAGGAGCAACAGAGGCCAAAGTGCTGTTCCCCTGCCCAGGACTTCTACCACCTCCACACCAGGTCTCCCCATTGTGATTGCAGAATTTTCCCTCTGGGGAGGATCCATCCCAGCCTTTGGAGGATAATTTATTTTTTTTTCCCTCCCAGCAGCCAGATGCTCTCCCTGAGCCTGTGACCTGCAGGGTGTGGTGCTTGGTGATATCCTGCAAGGGAAAGGCAGCACAACACTGCAGAGCTGGGAACACCATGACTCCAAAAGCTCTCTGAGCTGAGATTAGTGGAGGCTAATGTCAGCTTGGCAGCACACCCAGGGGCTCGTGGCTGCCCGGAGATGGAGTCCCTGAGCTGCAGCCCTGCCAGGAAAGATGGGCAGGATATGAGGAATGGCATAATTGCTCTGCCCAGAATTGATTCCTTCACAGCTTAGCATGCTCCAACACCAAAAACACCCCACCCCCCAAAAAAAAAACCCCAACCCCAAAATAAAAAAAAACCACCCCACCTGCTACCAGAGCTAATCAAACCCGTCAATGATTGCCTCCAGAAAGGCAGTTGCTGCTAGATTTGATAGCCCCCAAAAAAAGCAAAGCTGCTTGAAAGCTGCTTTTTTATCCCAGCTGAGTGTTTGCATGACAGCACCCAATCCCTAATGAGCCCTGCAGCAGCTAGGACACACAGGGAAGCGTGGCAGCTGTGCAAAGAGGGGCTCTAGGCACAGGGAAGTCTCTCTGAGGTGGGAGTGAGGTGGGGGGTGGGCTCTTCTCCCCTAGTCTCAGGTGATGGAAGGAGAAGAAACAGCCTGAAATTGTGCCAAGGGAGGCTTAGGTTGGAGGGGAGGGAAAATGTCCTTGATGCAAGAGTGGTGAGGGATTGGCACAGGCTGCCCAGGGAGGTGGTGGAGTCACAATCCCTAGGGAGGGTTCAAGAAAGCTGTGCCCATGGCACTTGTGGCCATGGTTTAATGGCCATGGTGGGCTTGGGTCAGTGGTTGGACTGGATGATCTTAGAGGGCTTTTCCAACCCAAACAATTCTATGATCCCATGGATCCCAATGGAATTCAGTAGCATGGGAGCCTTGGGAGCCAGGTTTGTCACGTTGAGGGCTAGGAACTGGGTACAACCTACCCAAGCCTGGCTTTGATACACCAAGAATCATCCACAGAGCCTTAAAAGCTGAGTAAAAGACACAGAGCTGCTCTGATCTTCTGGTGAGGTTTGGTGGTGCTACAGGGACTGTGAGGATGAGGTGCACAGATGAAGAGCCTGTGCACATCCCTTCCTTCCTCCTTTCTCCACCAGAATATTTGCTCCTGGAGAGCAGCATCTGAGACAGTTTGGAAAGGCAAAGTCACCTTCCAGCTAGCACAACGCTTCAGAGCAGGCAGATGGGAAAGCAAAAATATGCCTCAGGTTTGGGCAGTGAAACTGACATTGAACCCATTTGCCTCCTTCTTCAGGCTTTGATGATGGTTAATGACAGCTTACAGAAGTTGTAAGTGATCTAAAAAAGCCACCAAAAGCTGCTTTGTGTCCTTGTTCGGCTGGGGATGGGGTAGGGGAGGGTGTAGGGGGGATGAATTTAACCAGACCATTAAAAGGGCTTTCAAAACACTGCTTTTTGACTTCCTAGAACCAGCTGTGGGATGATCCAGCTGCAGTTGGATCCACCACCCCCACCACCACCACCACCACCACCCCCTACCCATGCATCTAAGAGAATATTTAAGAGGATTAATCCCAATAATTTTAATTCATCCAAATGACCTTATGTAACATTACTGAGGAATTAATGAGAATTCTCTCATGTGGGTCAGCACAGGCCTGATGGGTTTTTATTCTCTTTTTATTTATTTATTTTTTGGGGGGGTTATTATTTATTTATTTATTGTTCCCTGAGTTGGGGTGGGGAGGGGATGGAGAATCTCTTGGGCAGAGGGTGGACAAAGTCGATTGACCACGGAGCACATTGCATGGGATCAGAAGCTAAGTCACTTGAAGCACTTGAGCCCTTCTGTTCTTCTCTTGAGTTCTTCTGGCTGGAGAGGAGCCCTGAGGAAAAGGCCTTGGGGGTGCTGGGGGAGGAGAAGCTCA
>VXBD01009538.1:94909-116133 GCA_013399975.1 Indicator maculatus
TTTTTTTTTTTTGCCCTAGTTGATGCCTGTCAGTGAAAAGCAAACACAAAGCCAACCCAAGGAGTGGCCACCAGTGCAATCTCCACCAGTGTGGTCACAGAATCATAAACTGGTTTCAGGTGGAAAAAGCCTTCTGAGATCATCCAGTCCAACCAGCAACCCAACCCCACCATGGCCATCAAACCATTCATCAAACATTTCTTGAACCCTTCCAGGGATGGGGACTCCACCACCTCCCTGGGCAGCCTGTGCCAATCCCTCACCACTCTTGCAGCAAAGAAATTTTGCCTCCTCTCCAACCTAACCCTCCCCTGGCACAATTTCAGGCCAGTTCCTCTCTTTCTATCAGCTGAGATCAGTGAGGAGAGACCAAGCCCAACCTCACTCCAACATCCTTTCAGGGAGCTGAAGAGAGCAATTAGCCTCCTCTTCTTCAGACTAAGCAATTTCAGTTCCCTCAGCCTCTCCTCATGAGACTTGTTCTCCAGACCCTTCACCAGCTTTGTTGCCCTCCTAAAAGGGCAACATGTTTGGTCATGGCTGCCCCCAACAAATTTCAGCTGCACCTTCTTGCAGCCTTTTCACTGCCCCCTCATGCCCATCCTTTCCTTCACCCTTCCATTCTCTTAGTTTCCCCAGAACCAACCTTTAGGCTGCCCTGCCCCCAAAATGCAGCCCTGAGCCACCCCAGCAGAAGGCACAAATCCTTTCTGGTGATGCTTTTGCTAAGCTCCTGCCTGCCTCCCACGGGACCCTTTCTCTGCTGAGCTTCTTGCTGCTGTGCTCACTGCTGGGAGGAACTGGTGCTGGAGAAACATAGAATCACAGATTCACAGGATCATAGAATCATAGGATCATAGGATCATAGGATCATAGAATCACAGGATCATAGAACCATAGGATCATAGAATCATGGAATCATAGAGCCATAGGATCATAGAATCACAGAATCAGTCAGGGTTGGAAGGGACCACAAGGAGCAGCCAGTTCCAACCCCCCTGCCATGGGCAGGGACACCTCACACTACATCAGGCTGGCCAGAGCCTCATCCAGCCTGGCTGCAAACACCTCCAGGGATGGAGCCTCAACCACCTCCCTGCACAACCCATTCCAGGCTCTCACCACTCTCATGGGGAAGAACTTCTTCCTCACATCCAGCCTGAATCTCCCCACTTCCAGCTTTATTCCATTCCCCCCAGTCCTGTCACTACCTGATAGCCTAAAAAGTCTCTCTTGACTTCAGACAGCATTGATGTAGGTCCTTGTGCTTGGTGCCAGCCATAACTCCTCAGGTTTGCCTGCAGCTCTTGCCAAAGAATGCATTTCCCAGCAGTTCAGCAGGCAGTGATCCATGAGACCCATGGCTCTGCTGCTCCCCCTCCTTCCCCATCACTCCAATGCTGTCACTCCCAACCTCAGCACAGGCACTGGCTTCACACAAAATACAAGGTCTGAAACTCTTCAGCAAAATCCAAACTGGCTGCAGAGAAAGATCTGGCAGGTTGGCAAGTCTGGATTGCCTAAGGCGGAGAGGCTTCCAGCCACCCCTGCTCTTCCCAGCCCAGCTGAGACAAATGATAGAATCATTAATGTTGGAAAAGACCTCATCAGGTCCAACCTTCTACCCAACTCCTCCATGACCACCAGACCATGGCCTGAAGTGCCAGCACCTGCTTGTTTCTTGAACCCCTCCAGGGATGGGGAGTCCACCACCTCTCTGGGCAGCCTGTTCCAGTATCTCACCACTCTTGCAGCAAAGGACATCCAACCCTTCAACCTGGTGCAGCCTGAGGCCATCACCTCTTGTTCTGTCTGAAGAGGCCCAAGCCTCCCTCCAATCTCTTTTCAGGGAGCTGTAGAGGTCTCCTCTCAGCCTCCTCTTCTTCAGGCTCACCAACCCCAGCTCCCTCAGGCTCTCCTTATAAGCTACCCTCTCCAAACCCCTCACCAGCTTCATTGCCCTTCTCTGTGCCTGCTCCAGCTCCTTCTGCTGTCTCCAGGATGCCAGCACTGTTCCCCCTTCCTGGAGCAGAGGGCTCTGTCCAGTTCCTCAGATCAGGAGCTTAAAATTTTCCTGGGCATCAGTTAATTGGAACTTCTGCCTGTCTTAGGCTGCCTTTGCTTGCAGTCATAGTTCCCCAGTGCTTGGAGGGTGTCAGAGCAGCTCCTCCCAGGAGCTCAGTGTGCAGTGATGAGTGAGGAAAGGTTGTGGTGAGAAGAGCACAGAGCTGGTTGGTTGTGTTAGAAACCCTTTCCCTGAGCTGTAGATCTGTGTCTCTGTCAGCAGGTTTCTGTCAGCCTTGTTCTTCATGTAGTCATCTGTTAATAACACAGGGCTGGCAGCCAGCCCCAATCTTCACCACCAGCCCAGCACTGGATCTGTTGCAAGCTCACTCTGATCCCTGCTGGTGCTCCTTCTCCTCAGGGGGATGCCAGAGCTGCCAGGACCTTGGCCTCTGTGTACCTGCTTTAACAAAACCAAAAAAAGGGAAACAAAAATCCCATTCCAGACAGGTTTTTATCAGTGCTGGTGAAGGGCTCGCTGCTGTCCAGTGGGATCTGAGGATGAGCAAGCAAGGACTTCATTCCAGCTCAGCAGATCATCCTCTCTGCCAGTATTTAAGAGACAGGATCATAACTTATGTCTTCAGTGGCAGGAATGATTGTCAAACACAATTAGGTCTGCCAAGCCCAGCTGTTCTCTAGACAACACCCAGGCTGAGTTCTTGAGTTCCTCTAGAGATGAAGAAATTGCAGGGGACAGTCTTCTGCCCTGACTGCAGGGACTGCACAGACTTGCTCCAGCAAACACTTCCTTCAGTGAAGACCAATGCAGAGAGCATCCAGAGTGCAGAGCTGAGAGGACCTGTGGGTCTCATAGATCCAGAGAAAGGTTTGGGTTGGACCAGACCTTAAAGACCATCTAGTTCTAACTCACAGGCAGGGACACTTCCCACCAGCCCAGGTCACTCAAGGCCCCATCCAGCCTGGCCTTGAACACCTCCAGGCAGGAGGCAGCCACAGCCTCCCTGGGCAACTTGTTCCAGTCTCTCCCCACCCTCACTGCCAACAATTTCTTCCTCATCTCCAGTCTCAATATCTCCTCTTCTAGCTCAAAGCCATTGCCCCTTGTTCTGTCACTCACAGCCCTTGTCTAAAGTCCCTCCCCAGCTCTCCTGTAGTCCCCTTTCAGGTACTGGAAGGCTGCTCTAAGGTCTCCCTGGAGCCTTCTCTTCTCTGGGCTGAACAACCTCATCTCTCCCAGCCTGTCCCCACAGGGGAGGTTCTCCAGCCCTTTGATCATCTTCGTGGCCTCCTCTGGACCTTCTCTAGCAGCTCCATGTCCTTCTTATGCTGGGGGCACCAGAACTGGATGCAGTGCTCCAGGTGGGGTCTCAGCAGAGCAGAGGAGCAGGATCACCTCCCTCCTCCTGCTCTTCACACTGCTTTTGCTGCAGCCCAAGGATGCTGTTGGTGTTCTGGCTGACATAACATGGCTTGAGGTGTAAAACTCCCAGCACTGTCTTTAGAGGAGAGGGAAGGAGAGAGAAGGTGTGAAGGGCTGCAGATAATTCAGGTGCTACCCAACTAAGTCACTTCCCCTCTCCATGACTGTGTCCCTGTGCATGCAGGGGTACTGTGAGTCCTGGACACCAGGACTTACTGTGAAAAGGTCTAGACAAGAACTAGGGGTTTCTATCACTTGTTTTACTGGTTCAGATCTGATCTGATGGTTGTTGCAAGTATTGAGTATAGACCTTGACAGGAAAAGTGGTGTAGGAGCTGGAAACCTCCCCACTGTGACCACAAAGCTCTTCAGGCTCTGGGGTTTGCAGTTCAGCTGGCAGGGAGGTAGCACATCACAGAAACCTAGAGTCATCCAATGCCTTCTGTTGGAAGGGACCCTTAAAGGTCATCTGGGCCAACCTCCCTGCAGTCAGCAGGGACATCAGCAACCAGAGCAGGTTGCTCAGAGCCACAAACAACCTGACCTAGAATGTGTCCAGGGGATGGGGCACCTCCCACCTCACTGGGCAACCTGGGCCAGGCTCTCACCACCCACATATGTGTTGACCCTGTGCAAAACCTCCTTGAGAGAGAGCAAAAGGGATGGCAAATCCAGGCACTGGGCTCAGATCCACCCCTGGGAGAACAACCAGAAAGGTTTCAAAGGAACTGCTGACTAAATGAAGTGAATTGAGCTAGCAGATGTGCTCTCCAAAAGAGCAGAGCTCTCTCTTAAACATCTCTCCCATGGAAATGACATCCTCAAGAGATGTTTCTTTATTTTTTTTTTTTTTTTCTGTCCTTTGCCTCTTCCTCAGGATCATCCACGAGGATGGCTTCTCTGGAGAAGATGTGAAGCAGTACAAGCCAGTGGTCTACAGCAACACTATCCAGTCCCTGGCAGCTATTGTCCGTGCCATGGACACCTTGGGCATCGAATACGGCGACAAGGAGCGGAGGGTAAGTGCAAAGTGCCCCAGAGCACCACCAGCAGGAGTCTGCACCTTCTGAGGCCAGGGCCATCCTGGCCTGCAGCAGGAGTAGTGTGGCCAGCAGGAGCAGGGAAGTCCTCCTGTCCCTCTGCTCAGCACTGGTTAGGCCACAGCTTGAGTGCTGTGTCCGGTTCTGGGGGGGTCTCGGTTCGAGAAAGATGTTGAGGTGCTGGAAGGTGTCCAGAGGAGGGCAACAAGGCTGGGGAGGGGTCTTGAGCACAAGGCTGGGGAGGGGGCTGGAGCACAGCCCTATAAGGAGCAGCTGAGGGAGCTGGGGGTGTTTAGCCTGGAGAAGAGGAGGCTCAGGGCAGACCTCATTGCTGTCTACAACTACCTGAAGGGAGGTTGTAGCCAGGTGGGGGTTGGGCTCTTCTCCCAGGCAAGCAGTGACAGAACAAGAGGACACAGTCTCAAGCTGTGCAGGGGGAAGTTTAGGCTTGGTCTTAGAAAAAAATTCTTCCCAGAAAGAGAGATTGGCCATTGGAATGGGCTGGCCAGGGAGGGGGGGGGGTCAGTGTCCCTGGAGGTGCTCAGGAAGAGCCTGGATGAGGCACCATGGTCTGGTTGGTCAGATAGGGTTGGGTGATCGGTTGGACTCGAGGCTCTTGGAGGTCTCTTCCAACCTGGTTGATGCTGTGCTTCTGAGTATCTCAGGAGGAAGAGGAAGGAGGTGTGGGGGTGAGATTTACACCAGTATTGTGTGCCTGTGGACACTTGCACCAAGCCAGGCTGTAGGCACAACTGCTTCCTGCCTGCTGCTGGCACACAAGGGTCACCCTGGGGACATCTGTGGCACAACAGCCACCACCCCTCCTGCCCTGCCACTAGCCAGGCCAGTAGAAAAGAAATTCTCTCATCTAAGGTCAGCCTAGACAGAGGTACTGAGGGATGTGGGGAGGCAGTGGGAATCTGTGTCCTGCCTGCTGTGTGTGTGTTGGACAGGCAGGCTGGGAAGAGAAATGGCCTGGGGAGAGTCCTAGAACCACAGAATGGTTTGGCTTGGAAGGGACTTCTGAAGAGAAGTCTTGCTGCTCTTCACATCCCTAACACAGGGAGGATTTTAGGATTAACTTGATTTTTTGTGATGTCTTGGCTGGCTTTTACTCATCACCTCCCCCCACTCAACCATACCCAGCCCCTGCACTTGCACACAAAGGGATCTGTGACTTCACTGAGGTCATACAATTGACTGTTAGAACTGCTGAGCTTGGAAGAGACCTTTGAGATCATCCAATCCAACCACTCACCTGGGGATCACCATCCCACCACCACTGCTGAGCCACTACCACTAGTCCACATCCCTCAGCACCACATCCAGGCAGCTTTGAAACACCTCCTGGGCTGCTGACTCCAGCACCTCCCTGGGCAGCCTGGTCCAGTGCCTGAGAACCCTTTCTGAGGAGACATATTTCCTAATATCCAACCTGACCCTCCCTTGGCACAGCTTGAGGCCACTTCCTCCTGTCCTGTCACTTGCTGCATGTGAGAGGAGACCAACCCCCATCTCCTTCCAGTCTTTCCAAGGAGTTGAAGGCAACGAGGTCTTTCCCTCAACCTCCTCTTCTGAAGCCCAGATCCCTCAGCTGCTCCTGATAAGACCTGTGTTCCAGGCCCATCAGCAGTGTGGTTGCTCTCTTTGGACCTGCTCCAACACCTCAGTGTCCTGTGTGGAGAGCAGTGTCAGCATGGGGCTTATCAGAGCAAGGCTGTGATGGCTGGCAGCCTTCTCATGCCACACACCCAAGCCAGCCTGGCCTTTTACAGTTGCTCCTCTGTTGTTGCTTTAACCAGATCCCTATTTTTAAACAGTGGCATCTCTGTCAGGTGCCCCTGCCAGCCCCTGCCTCCCCTTTCTGCATTTCTGGCTCATATCAAGCCCACAAGGAGAAGCTCAGAGCCCTAGAGAAGCCAGGACCATCCTTTTTGCCATGCTGCCATCCCTGAGAAAGTAAAAGCCACTTTCAAAGTTCAGGATCAAAGGGCTGAGGACAGGCTGAGAGTGTTGGGGCTGTTCAGCCTGGGAAATAAAAGGATCCAGGAGACCTTAGAGCAGCCTTCCAGTATCTAAAGAGGGCTACAGAAAAGCTGGGGAGGGATCCTTTAGAAAGGTTTGCAGTGACAGGAGGAGGGGCAATGGCTTGGAGCTGGAAGAGGGAAGATTGAGACTGGAGATGAGGAAGAAATTCTTGCCAGGGAGGCTGGGGAGACACTGGAACAGGTTGCCCAGAGAGGTTGTGGATGTCCCCTCCCTGGAAGTGTTGAAGGCCAGGCTGGATCAGGCCTTGAGCAAGCTGGGCTGGTGGGAGGTGTCCCTGCCCATGACAGGGGGTGTGGAACTGGATGATCATAGACTCATAGAATGGTCTGGTTTGGAAGGCACCTCTTAAGGTCATAGAATCATAGAACTGTCAGGGTTGGAAAGGACCTCAAGGACCATCCAATTCCAACCCCCCTGCCATGGGCAGGGACACCTCCCACTCGAGCAGGTTGCTCAGAGCCCCATCCAGGTCACCTAGACCAACCCCCAAGCACCCCAACCATTTCCAAGATCTCCTCCAACCCAAACCATTCTATGATTCTATGAAACAAAACCAACTTCAGAATCAAGACCTGGTAAAGGCAAAGCCCTGTGTGCCACTGAGTCTGTCATGACTATTTTTAGGTGGCTCTCAAATGCCAGCTGTATGCCATCCCCCAGACTCCTTATCTGAGGGCTGATAAGGAAAGCATTCCGGAGCTGGGCTGCCAAAAGCCTCCTGTGGCCTTGCTGTATTGGAGAGCTTACTTTCTTTTCTCCCACTGGCAAAAGGGGAAATTTTGATTTCTTTGCATTTGGGATTTTTTTTTCCCACCATCCCCCTCCCCTCCTCCCAGGACTTTTAAATCCTGGAGACATTTCCATCCCAAACGTAGAGACGATTCCATAATGGAGTCCTTGTGAGCGTGCCCAGACCTAACGCTGATGGCTTCCACACTGAATACATTAATCTGTTGATTGCTGGGTGACTCAGCTCTCAGCCAGGCAACTTAGCTTCTCTCAGCTCAAAACCTGTGCCCAGGAAAACAGAAACAAATCATTCTCCCTGTCTGAGCTGTGGCAGACAGCTCGAAAATGTACAATTTCTTCTTCCTGCTTTGTTTTGGGGGTTTGCTCGGTTGGGTGTGGGTTTTTTGTTTTGGGGTTTTTTTTTTTTTTTGTGGGTGGGTGGTTTAATGCTTGAAGCCCTAATTCAAGCAGGAAAAGTCAGGCCTGCTTCTAGTGCCTGTCAAAGTGTGAGGTGTGGAGAGGGAGAGCTGTTGTCAGGACTGCCAGGGAGGAGAGGGTGGAGCTCTGGGCTTGTACAAAATGTCACGGTCGTTCGTATTCCCATGGGAAAGATGCCAGATGTTCCTAGGATGATGAGATAACTCAGGCTGGAAAGGAGCTCAGGAGGTGTCTAGCCCAACCCCCTGCCCAAGCAAGGACAGCTCTGAGGTCAAACCAGGTTGCTCAGGGCTTTATTCACTCGGGTCTGAAGTCCTCCAAGGAGGGAGACTGCACAAGTTCTTTGGGCAGCCTGGCTCCACGTGGTGAAAAGGTTTCTCCTCATCACAGAGTCACAGAAAGGCTCAGGTTGGAAGGGACCTCAGAGATCACCTACTCCAACCCTCCTGCCACGGGCAGGGATGCCTCTCAATCAGAGTTGGCTGCTCAAGGTCTCATCCAGCCTGGCCTAGAACACCCCCAGGGAGGAGGCAGCCACAACCTCCCTGGGCAGCCTGTTCCAGAGTCTCACCTCCCTGGTACTGAAGAATTTCTTCCTCAGCTCCACTCTGACCCTGCTCTCCCTCACCTTCAAACCATTCCCTCTTGTCCTGTCTCTAGACACCCTCAGGAAAACTCCTCTGCAGCCTTCCTGGAGGATCCCTTCAGCTATTGCAAGGCAGCTCTAAGGTCCCAGATCAAGAAAGAGGAGGAACTACTGGAGAGAGTCCAAAGGAGGCTGCAAGGAGGATGAAGGGAATCAAACATCTCTCCTCTGAGGAAAGGCTGAGAGCCCTGTGCTGTGTAGCCTGGAGGAGAGAAGGGGATCTCAAATCAGTGTTCTGATCAGAGCAGTGTTCTCAAACACCTCAGGGATGGCCCCAAGAAGATGGGGCCAGCCAGTGGTGCCCAGTGATAGGACAAGGGGCAATGGGCACAGGCTGGAACCCAGGAAGTTTCACCTCAACATGAGGGAAAACATCTTTACTGTGGTGGTGCTGCAGCCCTGGAGCAGGCTGCCCTCTCTAGAACTTTCAGAACCCACCTGGACAGGTTTCTCTGCAGCCTGCCCTAGGTGACCCTGCTTTAGCAGCAGGGTTGGACTCAGTGAGCTCCAGAGGTCCCTTCCAACCCCCACCATGCTGGGATTTTGAGGGCTGATTCAGAGCTCCTTCTCCCTTCACAGATTAGTGTAAAATTCCTCCATCCAGCAGCAAACAGAGGGGAAAGGAGCCAGTTCAGGCTGGAGAAAAGAAGGCTCTGAGGTGACCTTATTGTGGCCTTCAGGATCTGAAGGGGGCTCCAAGAAAGCTGGGGAGGGACTTTTTAGGGTGTCAGGGAGTGACAGGGCTGGGGGGAATGGAATAAAGCTGGAAGTGGGGAGATTCAGGCTGGAAATGAGGAAGTTCTTCCCCATGAGGGTGGTGAGAGCCTGGAATGGGTTGTGCAGGGAGGTGGTTGAGGCTCCATCCCTGGAGNGATTCTGTGAAATCTCTCAGGTTGTGGTCTTCCTCTGGCTCCTTCCTCTTAGGCCACCTCCCCAGGAGGTTGCTGTTAGCAGTCTCAACCAGTCTTTATTTTAATCTCACAGAGGCTGCTAGGCTGCTGCTGTGATTAGTGCCCAGCTGCTGGGAAGAGAGGCCATTAAACAGGCGATTTGGAGAGCATTATGCTGCATGCTTCATCCCTTTTCAAGCACAGGCTTTGCTATTTTGGAAGCCATTCCTCAGCCAAGGGTTTCTAATGCAAATCTCTTAGTGGGGGATTTTCCCCTACTCAGCACTGTAAGCCCCCCCCTGGGGAGAGGAGAGCTGGGGAAGGGGAGTGGGACTGCAGCCACGCAGCCTGATTCAGCAGCAGGGAAGAATCACAGAGGCAGAGACTCAGAATCACAGAACTCCAGGTTGGAAGAGACCTCGAGGATCACCAGGTCCAGGCTTTCTAGGTAACTGTGCAGCTGAAATGAGCTGGCCCAGCACCCTGACAAGCTGAGTCTTAAACTGCCCAATCCACTGCTTGCCCTGGGAGATGATTCCAGTGTCTGATGTGCTCCTGGGGAAACATTTTCTTCTGGAGTCCAAGGAAGAAGGAGGCACAGCTGCAGGACAGGTTTTCCCCAGTGCTTGCTTGGTTAATATAGCTTCCCCCACCCCAAATTCCACCTCTGCAACCCTTGCACATGGCACCCTGGCAGTGTCTGGAGTGCCAAACCCTCTGCCCTCCTTCTTAAATGCAAATGAGGTGATTTGTGCTCTTGTTCTTGAGGTCATATGGCCCAAACCTCTCTCAGTGTCCCCATTTTTCTCCTCCTCCTTTGATATTTAGTCTAACAGAAGTGAAAGGCTGGAAGAAGAGTCCAGACTGACCCCTTTCTTTGTCAGGCAGAGTGAGATCAATGTAGGAAAACCCAAGCTGAAAAGACAAAACAAACAAGGAGAGGCAGCAGCCCCAGGTCCAGCTGCCCCTGCCTGCTGATAAGGACCTGTCCCTGGGCTGAGAACAACACAGTCTGCATGTAGGATTTCACTTCCAGATGTGCTCCTGCCTCAGCAGAGCAGCAGTGCCTGGCTCACAGAAGGTTGCTGGCCTGCAGGCAGCCCCTAGGTCCTTGCTTGTTGTCCTCCAGTGCAGGGAGCCAGGAGCACATCCTGCCTGCTCACAGCACCTCGTCACCACACGCAGCCCTGAAGGTCAGTCTGATGCTCCAGAAGAGCTCTGCAAGTGCAAAGTCATCAATCCTGCCCATGGTGCAAGAGAGAGGAGCAGCTGGCATGGAGACAGGAGCTGGCTGCAGGAGGAGTGGCATCTAGGAGTGTTCCTCATCTCCAGGGCCATCACTGCCCTAGGTCTGGATCCCCAGCTAGCCAAAGAGAGGGCTTTGCTAGGACAGAACAGAGCCTTGCTCTCATCCAGCTGCTCCAATCCCTCCAGCTGGGCACTGGGGTTGTTCAGCATGGAGAGCTCTTGTTCTGCTCTGCTGAGACCTCACCTGGAGCACTGTGTGCAGGTCTGGAGCCCTCAATATAGGAAGGACATGGACCTGATGGAGAGGGTCCAGAGGAGGGCCACAAAAATAATCAGGGGTTGGAGCACCTCTGCTACAAGGACAGGCTGAGGGAGCTGGGGGTGTTCAGCCTGGAGAAGAGAAGGCTGCAGGGAGACCTAAGAGCAGCCTGCCAGTACCTCAAGGTACCTCCAGGAAAGCTGCAGAGAGACTGTTTGCAAAGGCCTGCAGGGACAGGACCAGGGGCAATGGCTTCAAACTAGAGCAGAGCAGATTGAGATTGGATGCTAGGAACAAGTTCTTCACTATGAGGGGGGTGGAACACTGCAACAGGTTGCCCAGGGAGGTGGTTGAGCCTCCATCCCTGGAGATATTCAAGGTGAGGCTGGACAGGGCTCTGGGCAGCTGGATTTAGTTGGGGATGTCCCTGCTGACTGCAGGGAGGTTGGACTGGATGAGCTTTGGAGGTCCCTTCTGGCCTGGACCATTCTATGATTCTATGACACTACTCATTCCTGTACAAGCAGCAAAGATGGCCAAGAGCCACTGAAGCTGTGTCCAAGCTGCTCCTGAGCAGCAAAGGTGCCTCCAGCCTCACCCCCTCAGCACATCCTGAAGGACCAGGGCCACAGCCACTGTCACCTGCTGCCTTCCAGTTGCCAGGAGGGGGGAACCAGTCACAGTGTGTGGGAGGAACTCTCTTTCATAAGACCTGCTCCTCTGTAACTGCTTTTTTCTGCAAATACTTGGGGATTTTCCCTCCTTTCAGGCAGGTACCTGTTTGGAGCAGCTGGCTCCTGCTGCGTGTCCCTAACCCAGGCTCTCTGAGGAGCACCAAAACGCTGCTGGGAATTGTGGGGAGGGCAGGGGAGGCCCTGCCATGCTGGTAGGAAGGCTCTCTGGCTGACTGGAGTGTGCTGAGGGTGGATGGGTGCAGGATTCCTGGGGGTCTGCTTCTGCAGGCAGGATGCAGCCAACCCTTGCTGGTTGGGATGGGAGCTTCACCACCGCGAAGGATAACTTCAGGCTGCTGGGTGGAGAAGCAGGAGGGAGTGGGAGAAAAGGGAAGAGGGAATAAGGGGGGGCAGGTTTTGCCTGGTGGGGTTGGGCTAGATGACCTTCAGAGGTCTCTTCCAATCCAGACCACTCCATGATTCTATCATTCTATGATTTGTGTGGCTGCCCAGCTGCAGCTGAAGCCTGCTGGCTGGCTTGCTGCTGCAAGAGCCACAGCATCATGTCCTCATTCCTGCTGGGTTCCTCACTGTAACAGCACTGGCCTGCCTTTGGAAGATCTGTCACCCCTTCCCATCAAGCTCAAAGCCTCAGGTGTGCCTCCCTCTTCATCCCTCCACCAGCTGTGTCTCAGTTACCATTAGTCCTGATTTTGAGCAGAGGAGACAAATCAAAGGCTGGGCACTTCTTGGGAGGTGGAAACATCAACCACAGAGGCAAGCATTTGTTATTTTCACAGCCAGCCTTGTTGCTGGGGAGATGGTTGGCTCATTCAGGAGAGGCTGGTTGGTGCTGGCTGAGATGGTCAAAGGCTTGGGAATCATTGCTGCAAAATCAGGATGCAGAGGAAGGCAGCAGAAAACAAGGGAAAGCCCAAAGTACTCTGTCTGCGTGGTCATGGTGCATGGCCCACAAGCTCTACAGCAGCAATTCTAGAGTCTGTCTAACCCAAAGCTGTGCTGCCACATCCCACTGATGTCTTTTCCTCCTTCAGAAATCCCTTGAGCCCCTGCAAAGACAAAATCTTCCACTAATCACAGTGTAGTGACAGCAGAGCATGAAGATAGTTTTTGATAGCTCTTTGTGCAGGCTGCCCAGGCTGGTGTTGGAGTCACTGTCCCTGGGGATGTTCAAAACACCTGTGGCCATGGCACTCTGGACCATGGTTTGATGGCCATGGTGGTGTTGGGTTGGTGGTTGGACTCAAGGATCTTGGAGGGCTTTTCCAACCCAACCAGTTCTGTGATGCTAATCTACTCCCACACCTCTGCTCTGCCTCTTGGGGAGACTCAAACTCACTCATCACCAGGAGAGAGGATGATCTTGATGATCCTGGTGGACTTGATGATCCTGATGGTCTTTTCCAACCTGGTTAATTCTCTGATTCTGAGCTCCCAGCTGAACTGGCTGAGAGCTGACACCAGGCCAGGGAGACCTTGCTGTGCTGCAGCAGCAGTGGCACAGCTTGACTCTGTGCTCCTGCACAGCTGAAGATGTGGCCATCAAGTCAATGACCTATGGTGATCTTCAAACAGCAGGAAAGGTCACCCCAGAACCACTGTCTGGTTTGCTGTGGCCATGCTGCTAATAAAGACTGAAAGGGAAGCCAAAGAAGTTTGAGTCATGGCTATAGGCATAGAAGTTGGCCTAGAAGAGCAATCCATGGATAACAACTTAGCCATGGGTCAGCAATGTGGCCTTGTGGCCAAGAAGGCCAATGGCATCCTGGGGGGCTTTAGGAGGAGTGTGTCCAGCAGATCCAGGGAGGTTCTCCTCCCCCTCTGCTCTGCCCTGCCCTAGTGAGACCTCACCTGGAATATTGCATCCAGTTCTGGGCTCCCCAGTTCAAGAGGGACAGGGATCTGCTGGAGAGTGTTCAACAGAGGGCTACAAGGATGATAAAGGGACTGGAGCACTGCCTGGTGAGGAGAGGCTGAGAGCCCTGGGGTTGACTGGTCTGGAGAAGAGGAGACTGAGAGTGGATTTAATAAGTGTTTATAAATATCTGAGGGCTGGGGGTCAAGAGGGAGGGGACAGGCTCTGCTCAGTTGCACCCTGGGATAGGACAAGGGGCAATGGATATCAACTCCAGCACAGGAGGTTCCACCTCAACATGAGGAGGAACTTCTTCACTGTGAGAGCACAGAGCACTGGAACAGGCTGCCCAGAGAGGTTGTGGAGTCTCCTTCTCTGGAGAGAGACTTTCAAGCCCTGTCTGGATGTGTTCCTGTGTGACCTGTGCTGGATTCTGTGGTCCTACTCTGGCAGAGGGGTTGGACTTGATGATCTCCAGAGGTCCCTTCCAACCCCTAACCTCCTGTGAGCCTGGGATCCAGTTAAATCAGCAGGTTGGAGGTTGCCAGGTCTTCATGTAGAGTTTGACTTAGGCTAAGTCCCTCAGTCTGTCCTCTTTGCCAGCCTGGGGTCATTCCAACAGAAAACTGTGATTCACTGAGGGCTAAAAACGTGGTCATAGCTGTGGCACCACATGGATTGCAGCTCTTTGTAGGGCAGCAAGAGAGATGAGCTTCCCAGCCACCTGCAAGCCTGTCACAGTGCTTGTGGGCAAGAAGAGGACCTCAGCTTGGGAGGGAGGGAGGTGAGAGTGGCTCTGAGGAAAAGGGGAGGGATGGGGTCTCAGTAAGAGCAGTGGAAGCAGCTGGGTGCTGTAGGCGAGCAGCTGAATGGCACCAACTCTGCTGTGCCCAGTTGGTGCCAACCTTTCTTCCAGCAGAAGATCTCAGTCACTGGCAGAGATTTAAAGACCCAGACTTGCCCAGGGAGCCCCAGTGTGCCCAGTTTTGGTTAACATTCCTAAAGAATTGGAGAAGGCTCAGGGGAGTCCTTAATGCCCTCTACAACTGCCAGAAGGGAGGCTGTAGCCAGCTGGAGGTTGATCTCTTCTCCCAGGCAAGCAGGGACAGAAGGAGAGGACACAGTCTCAAGCTGCACCAGGGGAGGTTTAGGCTGGATGTGAGGAAGAAATTCTTCCCAGACAGAGAGATTGGCCATTGGGATGTGCTGCCCAGGGACATGGTGGAGCCAGCATCCCTGGAAGTGTTCAAAATAAGCCTGGATGAGGCATTCAGTGCCATGGTTTAGTTGATTGGATGGTGCTGGGTGATAGGTTGGACTTGATGATCTCAAAGGTCTTTTCCAACCTGGTTCATTCTGTCTGATTCTGTGATTCTGTGAAATCAGCACTGATGTGGCTGGCAGGGAAATTAACTCCCAGGACCCTCTGCTGATTCTCAGGGCTGCCTTCTGCCCAGCTTCACCTGCAGCCCTCCTTGTGCATAGGGCTGAGCTGGAAGGGGCTGCCCAGGGAGGCGCTGGGGTCACCATCCCCGGAGGTGTTTTAGCAAAGCCTGGATGAGGCACTTAGTGCCATGGGCTAGTTGATTAGTTAGGGCTGGGTTATAGGTTGGACTTGATGACCTTGGAGGTCTCTTCCAACCTGGTTCTGTGATTCTGTGAGTCTGAAACAGAGCCGAGGGGAGGCAGGGGAGAGCGAGCGGCAGCCCCGCAGCGAGTTGGAAGCAGGTGTGGTTGTGGAAGGAGGGCTGCTCTCTGGCAGGTGCCACCTTGTTGAGTGCTTGATGTGCCAGCACGCTGGGTTTGCACGTTGGGCCTGCTTCAGGATGAGATCTGAGGTGTTGGCATGGCAACACTTCCATCCTGACTCCAAAGGGAACGCTGCGTCTGCGCTGGGGCTCTCCCAGCCGCCGGGGGCTGCTGGGCAGTGGGCAGCAAGCAGGGGATGGGGGGGTAGGGTAGAAGTTCACCTGGTCTTCCAGCAGCTGAGGAGGAGCCAGCAGCATGCCCAGGTGGCCAAGAAAGCCAAAGGCATCCTGGCTGGGATCAGCAATGTGTCCAGCAGGAGCAGGGAGGGGATTGTGCCCTGGCACTCAGCTCTGGGGAGGCCACACCTGGAGTGCTGTGTCCAGGTTTGGGCAGCTCAATCCAAGAGAGATGTGGAGGTGCTGGAGCCAGGGCAAGGAAGCTGTGAAGGGTCTGGAGAATAAATCTGATGAAGAACAACTGAAGGAGCTGGGGATGGTTAGTTTGAAAAGGTGGAGGCTGAGGGGAGACCTCCTCACTCTCTACAACTCCCTGAAAGGAGGTTGTGGAGAGGCTGCTGCTGGTCTCTTCTCCCAGGTCATTAGTGACAGAACAAGAGGGAATGGCCTCAAGCTGCCATTGAGTGGGTTCAGACTGGACATTAGGAAAGGTTTTTTCCCAGCAAGAGAGGTCAGGCATTGGAATGAGCTGCCCAGGGAGGTGGTGGAGTCCCCAAGCCTGGCTGTGTTTAAAGATGGTTTGGATGTGGTGCTTGGGGAGATGGTTTAGGGGTGACCCTCAAAGAGCAGAGTTTTGGGTTAGACTTGGTGATCCTGAGGCTCTTTTCCATCCTGACTCTTTCTGTGTTTCTGTGATTCCAGTCCATCTGCAAAGTCCAAAGCCTGTTCCTAGGAAACGCACTCCTAGGGAAAAGAAAAAAAAATATTTTGATGCACTTCAGCATCATTTCTAAGAGAGCCAGATGAGAATAAGTGATGCAATCACACCTTAAAATGCCACTCAGATATGTTTCTGTGGTGAGCACTTGGCATCAGGCAGGCACTGTAGATTGGTGCCACTTCCCACCCATGCTGCTCTCCCAAGTTATGAGATGAGCCTTCTAGCTAACCCTCCTATAAACCCACTGACCAGAGCAGATGCCATTGATTAAAATTAGCCTTTTAATTTTCTTTGGAAGAAAAAACAGAGGAAGGAAAGAGAGAGCTCAGGGGATCATTGCTAAGAGAGACCACAGTCATTTGGCTCCACCACCAAGCTGCGGATGCAATCTAATCACATCTTTCACCACCCAAGAAGGGCTTTGAAGAATCATAGAACAGCTTGAAAGGTTGAAAGGGACCTCAGAGATCTTCTGCTCCAACCTCCCTGCCATGGGCAGAGAGGCCTCTCAACTAGACTTGGCTCAAGGCTTCATCCAACCTGGCCTTGAAAGAAAGAAGATGGGGTCTGAGTCTTCCCAGAGAGACACAAATGAGAAGACAAGGCTGTGGTCTCTGGTGCCAGGAAAGGGAATTCCAGCTGGACACAGGCTTGGGGTCATAATGCTCTCCCTCTTCTCCCCATGCCATCAGGAGAGATGAGGAGAACCCTCTCTTTGAACCCTTTGGGCTTTGGAAGTGTGGAGGGGTAAGAGAGGTCTGAGGACGTTTGTGTATGGGAGCAGCAGTGAACTACAACACACCTCAAGGGTGGTTTTAAAATCCTAGGTGTTGCCTTCCCCTTCAGGTAGCTGCCAGGAGAGAAGCTGGTCAGGTGAATTCTCCTGGCATGGTGTGCTCCTTGGTTGGTGCAAAGCTCAGCCTCTTCAGGTGCAAGTCCATCTTTAGACCTCCTTTTTTTCCCCCCTTTTTTTTTTCCTTTCCCTGGTGCCTCTGCTTTCAGCTTCCATTTCAGGCTTGAGTTCTGAGTCCAGAACAACACCAGGCCTCCAAAGGACCCTTGAAAAGGATCCCCACCTGCCCCTCAGGCTGTCCAACAGCCCTGATCACCTGTGAGGATGCAGACCCTGCATCCTTCCTGCTCCTTGCTTGCAAGCTCTCTCCTTCCCCTGGGAAAGGGATGGATTTTTCCTCCAACAAGCTTTACATGCATGATACTCATTCTTTCTTTTTTTTTTTTTTTCTTTTTTTGGATGATGCAGGGAATATTTTTAGTTTGAAAAGAAGAAGAAGAAACCCCCACCACCCTTGTTCCCTTGGAGGGAGGGCTGCTTGTCTTCCCCTGGGAGCTTTGTTATTCAAATGCAGGCGCGGTCAGGGCTGGCAGGGAGGTGGTGTGGCAGGGAAGGGCTGGGCAGGGCAGAGCAGAGCAGCCGCGGGGCTGGGCCATTCCTGGTGAATGGATCAGAGGTGGGGTGCTGCTTTCCATTCCCACAAGCTCCCGGTGGGAGATGGCTTCTCTGGGAGCGCCAGAGAGGACGGCACGAAAGAGGAGGTGCTCCAAAGGATGCGGCAGAAGAGCGCAGCTGGAGCAGAGCCCTCGGGAGGGGGCGAAACCTCCTTGCTGCCTGCAAAAGGGCTTCCTGACAGCTCCTGGGATGCAGGTCTGGTGAAGGCCAGCTCCACACCACCATCCAGTTGTTCCTGGAGGACAACAGAGCCTTGGCAAGGCGGATTTCAGCCTGTCTGATGGGACTCAGCACGGCTGCAGAGCTGACAGCAGTGGCGTTGCCCTGGGGAGCATCTGGTGTTGGTGAACACAGTCAGATACTGCTTGTCCTTCTCTGGAACCTTTCTGTCCATAAAGGGATTGAAGGACCTGGCAGCCAGCACAAAAAATAGTCTGTTTGTGGGATGTACTGCAGAGCTGAGGCACTGGGGTTCCACACACAGCATGGCAGAGGTCTCAGAGGTGCTCCTAGGGGTTAATGACTGTCAGGGGGATCACAGAATCACACAATTGGCTTGGAAAAGCCCTCTAAGATCATCCAGTCCAGCCAGCAACCTACCCCACCATGGCCAGCAAATCATGGCCCCAAGTGCCATGGCCACAGCTTTCTTGAACCCCTCCAGGCATGGGGACTCCACCACCTCCCTGGGCAGCCTGTGCCAATCCCTCACCACTCTTGCAGCAAAGACATTTTGCTTCATCTCCAACCTAAGCCTCCCCTGGCACAATTTCAGGCCATTTCCTCTTGTCCTCTCACTTGTTCCATGGGAGAAGACACCAACCCCACCTCACTCCAACCTCCTTACAGGGAGCTGTAGAGAGCAATGAGGTCTCCCCTCAGCCTCCTCTTCTCCACACTAAACACCCCCAGCTCCCTCAGCTGCTCCTCACCAACCCTGTTCTCCAGACCCTTCCCCAGCTTTGTTGCCCTTCTCTGGACCTGCTCCAGCATGATGGGGCTAAAACACTTCCAGAAAGTCACCACCATAGTTCATAGAATCACAGAGTGGCCTATATTGGAAGGGGCCTCAGAGATCATTTAGTCCTGCATGGGCAGGGACACCTCTCAACTAGACTCAGCTGCTCAGGGCCTCATCTAACCTGGCCTAGAGCACCCCCAGGGAGGAGGCATCCACAACCTCCCTGGGCAGCCTATTCCAGAGTCTCACCTCCCTCATATTAAGAACTTCTTCCTAAGCTCCAGTCTAACCCTGCTCTGCCTCAGCTTCAAACCATTCCCCCTTGTCCTATCTCTAGACACCCTCATGGAAAGTCCCCTCCCAGTCTTCCTCCTTTCAGGTCCTGGAAGGCAGCTCTAAGGTGCCCCTGGGGTCTTTCCCAGGCTGAACACCCCCAGCTCCCTCAGCCTATCCTCTCAGCAGAGCTGCTCCAGCCCTTGGATCATCTCTGTGGCCCTCCTCTGGACTCTCTCCAGCAGCTCTGTGTCCTTCTTACTCTGGGGACACCAGAACTGGCATTAGAGCCTGGAGCTGAGGTTGCATTTGCTGCAGGCAGGGTGCTGTCTGCAGGTATGACTGCAAGTCAGCTCTCCCAGCAGCAACTGCAGAGAACTCCAAAGGACTCAGCACATTTCAGGCACATGCCAATTATTGAGTGGATTTATTTCCATCCCTCCTGGGAAGCATTGGGAAGTGCTGCTGAGTCACACTGCTTACTCACCTCTTTTCAGGAGTGCCATTTAAAAAAAAAAAAAAACAAACCTTTGTTTCCCAAATGCCTTCCATCATGTCCCTATGATTTGAGTGCCTCCAGATGCAAATGAAAACATCTGTGCAGGGCATCCCTGGCCTGAGCAGATCTCTGGTGTGTAACTCACACAGAGGCACAAAACAAATGTGGTGGGAAGGGATTTGTCCCTTGGCTCTGTGGTTTGATGTTTATTCATGGTGAGGGAGAGTGCAGGCTTTGTTCTGACACAGCACAGGCAAAGGCTTGGGACAGCCTGGGAGGAAGGGAGGGAGGGAGGAGAGCCAAGGCTGTGCCTTGCTGTGCCCAGGCATGTGGGAGTAGAGGGGTGGAAGTGTGGTCCTTGCTGCACATAAATGTAGGACATGATCATAGAATTGTCAGGGTTGGGAGGAACCTCAAGGCTCAGCCAGTTCCAACTTCCCTGCCATGGGCAGGGACACCTCACACCACAGCAGGTTGCTCACAGCCACCTCCAGCCTGGCTGCAAAAACCTCCAGGGATGAGGCTTCCACCACCTCCCTGGGCAACCTCTGCCAGTGTCTCACCACCCTCATGGGGAAGAATTTCTTCCTAACAGCCAATCTGAATCTCCCCATTTCCAGTTTTGGTCCATCCCCCCCAGCCCTATCACTCCTTGACACCCTCAAAATTCCCTCAGAGCTTTCTTGGAGCCCCCTTCAGATCCTGGAAGGCCACAAGAAGGTCTCCTTGGAGCCTTCTCCTCTCCAGACTGAACAATTCCAACTCTCTCAGTCTGTCCTCATAGGAGAGGTGCTCACAGAATCATTGAATGGTAGAGTTTGGAAGGAACCTCTGGAGATCATGGAGTCCACCCCCTGCTAAATCAGGGCACCCACAGCAGCTTGTCCAGGATCACAATGCCCAGCTGGGTTTGGAATCCCTCCAGAGAAGGAGACTCCACAACCTCCCTGGACTGCCTGCTCCAGGGCTCCTGCACCCTCATGGTGGAGAAATTTTATTTCATGTTGAGGTGGAACTTCCTGGGTTCCAGTTTGTGCCTGCTGCCCCATGTCCTGTTCCTGGGCATCACTGGAAAGAGTCTGGCCCCATCTTGACACCCAGCCTTCAGATCTTTGTCAGCATAGATAAGGTCTCCTCTGGGGCTGCTCTTCTCCAGGCTGAACAGCCCCAGGGCTCTCTGCCTTTCCTCATCATACAGATGTGCCAGGCCCTCAATTAATTCTCCTGCAGTGGTCCACAAAGCAGTTCAGTTCATGACAGCAAATGTCCTTGCAGGGTCAGCAGGTCCAAGGGCATGGCTGAACCTGGGCACTTGGCCACCTCAGGCTCTGTGCAGAGCAGGTCTCATTCTGAGCTGCAGTGAAGACCTTGCTGCCAGCCCAGTCCCTTCCCACACTGAAATCAACCTGGAGAGGGGAACAGAGCAGGGCAGAGGAGACATTCTGTGGCTGTGAAGCCCTCTCCTTCCAAACAGGGAGCTTTGCTGAGTCTTGAGAATAAGTCTTCCAAGCAGCATCTGAGGGAGCTGAGGTTATTTAGTCTGAAGAGCAGAGAGGCTGAGGGGAGACCTTGTGTGGGTCTCTTCTCACAGGTTACAACTGAAAGCACAAGAGGAAATGGCATCAAGTTGTGCCAGGGGGGGTTTAGGTTGGACAGAAGGAAAAACTACTCTGCTGTCAAGGTTCTCAAAGACTGGAAGAGGCTGTCCAGGGAGGTGGTGGAATCCCCATCCCTGGATGTATTTTAAATCAGTCTAGATATGGTGCTCAAGTGCAATATTGGCCCTGGTAGAGTTAGATAAAGGTTGGGTTTGATGACCTTAAAGGTCTTTCCCAACCACTGTAGTTGGTTCTGTGATGGAGCCATTAAGATGTGCCAGTGCTGCACCCAAGCCCCACACCACCCTGCTTCTCCTCAGGGGAAACCTGGTCCTCCAAAGCCTGCCCAGGGCAGGTGGGAGAGGAGCTCTTAGAGTCATAGAATCATAGAATCAGTCAGGGTTGGAAGGGACCACAAGGAGCAGCCAGTTCCAACCCCCCTGCCATGGGCAGGGACACCTCACACTAGAGCAGGCTGGCCA
>VXBD01009539.1:1749-32384 GCA_013399975.1 Indicator maculatus
TCTTCTCTTCTCTTTTTTTCTCTACATGCTCCAATTTTGCTGTACTTTCTCTTAATTAATTTGATTTTTCTTAATTAATTCAATGAATTAATTTTGTGTGTGAGCATAATGCAGCAAATTGGGTAAATGATGATTTAAAATCCTTTAATGACAATTTAAAATCCTTTAATTGTTCAGAGCAGTCACTTTAGAGAAGGAAAAACGAAGCAATGAGAAAAAAATATTATTTGTAAGGAGATAATTTGATTTTCTTTTCTGGGATGGCTGGTTGCAATTCTTCTTCATATCTGAGGAAATCTCACTAATTGTTACTAATGCTTCTTGCAAATGATAGCCTGAAATTTAATATTGTAATATGCCATCCCTACAGCTGTGGCTGTGCATCAGCTAATATTTTAAGGTAATTCCCATTAAAATCAACGTCAATTAACCACAATTCATTGTTTGGCTATCGATCAAGAGTGTTTAATTTGCCATCAGTGTTAACAGGATGATGTATTAGTCAATTAAGATAACATTGACTGAGAACCTTAATGTGATATTTAAACCTTCAGCCAGATTTTAGGCAAACCTAAGGATTGGTTTCAGTTCTTTTCCTTTGCCTAGAATATCTGATTATTTTCTTTCAAGGCAAGATATCTATTTACACATCAGTATGAAGTGCCTGGGTTTTGTTTGGTTGGTTGTTTTTCAGCTCACACTGATTTTCTCTGTGTTTTCATTTATCTTCTGGAATTTAGTGTTTCCATCAAAGACTTTTTTACACCTTGCACAGAAGTTTTCTCAAGCTAAATAAGCCCATTGCAACGAGCCAAGAAAGCCACTGGCATCCTGGCTTGGATTAGAAATGCTGTGTCCAGCAGGAGCAGGGACGTGATTGTCCCTTTTGTATTCGCCTCTGATGAGGCCACACCTGGAGTGTTGTGTCCAGATTTGGGCACCTCAATACAGGAGAGATGTGGAGGTGCTGGAACCAGTGCAGAGGAGGGCAAGGAAGCTGGGGAAGGAAGGGACTGGAGAATGAATCTTATGAAGAGTGACTGAAGGAGATGGGGATGGTGAGTTTGAAACAGAGGAGGCTGAAGGGAGACCTCATTGATGTCTACAGCTACCTGAAAGGATGCTGTGGAGAAGCTGGTGCTGGTCTCTTCTCACAGGTAATTAGTGATAGAACAAGAGGGAATGGCCTCAAACTGCCACAGGGTAGGTTTAGACTGTATGTTAGGAAATATTTTTTCATAGCAAGAGTGTTCAGGCATTGGAATGTGCTGCCCGGGAGGTGGTTGAGTCACCAAA
This sequence comes from Indicator maculatus, assembly GCA_013399975.1. Lineage (NCBI taxonomy): Eukaryota > Metazoa > Chordata > Aves > Piciformes > Indicatoridae > Indicator > Indicator maculatus. Next base: position 3,046 of record VXBD01009539.1, read on the forward strand.
CCTGAATGTGAAGGTCATTTGGATTTGGTGCTTGGGGATATGGTTTAGGGGTGAACCTCGTAGTGTAGGCTTAGTGGTTGGACTTGGGGATCCTGAGGGTCTTTACCAACCTGCCTCTTTCTGTGATTCTGTGAAACACAGGAGAGTCTTCTCTAAAGGAGGCAGGAAATCGTTCCCAAGATAGCCAGTCACTGGCTGCTGCAGGAGAAAGAATTCTGATTGAAAGTCTTTCCAAGTACTTGTGCTGAGGCTGCTGGATAATTTGCAAAACAAGCTGCAACCCTGTCTCTGCCTTATTTCCCCACTTAGCTTCTTGCTCATTTAGTCTGCAGCTTCAGTTCCTAACTCTGTTACCCCTTTGCTCAAACTGCCATGACTGGTTACCCTCCGTGGCTTTGTTCTGAGCCTGACTGAAGGAATCCTTTCCTTCCATGTGGGGGTGACTCTGCCTTTGTCATATTAAGATAGGATTGAAAAAGAGAGAGAAAAAAAAGAGCTCATCAGAATCTGAACTCTAGTGTTTTTGATTACACAATGATAAACACAAAAGGGGACAAAATGGATCCAAGCTAGAGGAGAGGAGATTCAGATTGAATGTTAGGAAGAATTTCTTCACCATGATGGTGGTGAGACACTGGAACAGGTTGTCCAGGGTGGTGGTGGAAGTCTCATCCCTGGAGGTTTTGAAGGCCAGGCTGGATGTGTCTCTGAGCAACCTGATGTAGTGTGCAGTGTCCCTGCAGGGAGGTTAGAACTGGATGATCCTTGAGGTTCCTTCCAGCCCTGACAATTCTGTGAAAATATTCTGCTTCAATTGGCTTGAAGCAGATAAATTAGTTGCTTTCATTTCATATAACACACCAAAAGCCTGAAAAATGAAATAAAATATTCCAGCATTGTTTGCATTTGATTTTCTAATCAATACAAAATGCAGCTTGTTTTCTGCTCTTGCTTCTGAGAGCTTTAATGTTTGGAGGTTTCATTGCCAAGTGGAACAAAATAATTCTGCTGAAATCAAAGTTTCATTGAGGAGCACACACAGCTAAAAAGAAATCCAAGGCTCATTCTAAATGGAGAACAGCCCTTCATGTGAATTTGTCTGTTTTAAAGAAGATTTTAATACCCAGTACCAGTTAATAAAAAATGGATTAAATTAAGCAGGGTGAAATAGGTACTGCATGCATTTAAAAGAGGTAAGCTCAATTCAGTTAGCAACTGCTGGAACAGCTACAGGTTTACAGTGATGTATTCAGAGTCAGGAGTTAAGTAGCTGGGTTAACTGTGTCTCATTTAACAGGTTTTTCTCTGGCTAAATTGCAGGGGGAACTGCTTCATCTTTTATTATGCTATAGGGCTAAATAATTTTTTGAAGAGCAAAACACAGAAGGAAAATTGAAGATTGTTTATGGCAGGTCACTCCTTGCTACATAATTTTTCTCCACTTCTATTAATGAGGGGCTGGTTTTCACTTTTCTGAAGTGCATAAGTAAACCCTTGCTTAACTTTTAGAGGAGATACTAAACTATAAATAGAGGAATTTTATCATAAACTATAAATGGAAGAATATCATAGACTGTAAATAGAGGGATTTTATTATAAACTATAAATAGAGGAATATAATAAACTATAAATAGAGGAATATAGTAAGCTATAAATGGAGGAATAATAAACTGCACCAGTACAGGTTAGGAGGTGATCTGCTAGAGAGCAGCCCTGTGGAGAAGGACCTGGGAGTCCTGGTGGACAACAAGTTCTCCATGGGTCAGCAATGTGCCCTTGTGGCCAAGAAGGCCAATGGGATCCTGGGGTGCATTAAGAAGAGTGTGTCCAGTAGATCCAGTGAGTCTCTTCTCCCTCTCTGCTCTCTAGTTCAAAAGTGAGAGGGATCTACTGGAGAGTGTCCAATGGAGGGCTACAAGGATAATGAAGGGACTGGAGCACTGCCTTGTGAGGGGAGGCTGAGGGACCTGGGGCTGTTTATTCTGGAGAGGAGAAGGCTGAGAGGGGATCTAATCAATGCCTATAAAATATCTGAGGGCTGAGTGTCAGGGAGGAAGGGACAGGGACAGCCTCTGCTCACTTGTGCCCTGTGATAGAACAAGGGGCAATGAATGGAAACCACAGCACAGGAAGATCCACCTCAACACGAGGAAGAACTTCTCTACTGTAAGGGTCACAAAGCACTGGAAGAGGCTGCCCAGAGAGGCTGTGGAGTCTCCTTCTCTGGAGACTTTCAAACCCCTTCTGGATGTGTTTGCATGACCCACGCTGGATTCTATGGACCTGCTCTGACAGGGGCTTGGACTGTGAGATCTCCAGAGGTCCCTTCCACGCCAAACATGCTCTGATCCTTTGAGATAGACTGGAAGTGTGAGTGTCACAACATTGTTTCTGATCTCCATGTACTAAAGACAGCCCTGTTGTAAGGTTTTGGCAGGAGGGAATCACATCATACCTTCCTCATTCTCTGCACTTGTCCCTAAGCAGATAGTAATTGACAGTGTCGTACCTGGGATGCTAAGCTGGGTGAAAATTTGATTTAATGCACTCTGGCAGGGCTCTTATTCACATGTAAATAAATTGTGTTAGGAAGTATCAAGAGTCTGAAATGGCAAAGAGCTGAAGAGCGTATAGAAAATGTAGCAAGAGGAGGATTGGAGCTTCTTAAAAAGGTCACAAACTTGGGTAATGAAAATTAAAGATTACAAACATTTCAACCATCTGTCATCTGTAAAATGCTTACAGGGCATTTGGGGTTGAAATATTGCTTTAGAGTCACAGAATTGCACAGTGTTAGGGGTTGGAAGGGACCTCGAAGAATTATCCATTCCAACTCCTCTGTCAGAGCAGGGTCACCTAGAATAGGTCACACAGGAACCAACTGCCACAAATTTGTTGTTGTTGCTGTTTCTGAAAGTGCAGAACTTCTTTCCAGGTAAGGGATGTTTGGTTGCTGCAACCAATTTGTTGTTTGTTTATTTATTTCTAAAGAAATTCAAGATTCTGGCTGCATCAGCTCATTTTCTAACATCAGACGGAGTATCCATGGGTGAAATGGCAAAGCTTTGTTGACATCAATGAATCACAGAATGTTGGGAGCTGGAAGGGACCTGAAAAGACACCCAGTCCAACCCCCCTGCCAGGGCAGGGTCACCTAGAGTAGGTCACACAGGAACACATCCAGGTGGATTTGGAAAGTCTCCAGAGAAGGAGACCCCACAACCTCTCTGGGCAGCCTGCTCCAGGGCTCCAGCACCCTCACAGTGAAGAAGTTTTTCTTTATATTCTCATGAAACATTCTCTGCTCCAGCTTGCACTCATTGCCCCTTGTTCTGTCATTGCATATCACTGAGCAGAGCCTGGTTCCATCCTCCTGACACTGCCCTGCACATCTTTATCAACACGAATGAGGTCACTCCTCAGGCTCCTTTTCTCCCATCTGAAGGGACCCAGCTCCCTCTGCCTGACCTCAGACTGAAAAACAAAGGGAAAAGACCAAATTAACATAAGCAGCTGATCAGAAAACAGCTGGGTATCAAAATGCCATGTTAAATTCTCACAACTCTATTAAACTGAGAGAAAAAAAATGAAAGGCTCCAATTTGACTGCAGAGAAATGACACAGAGGCTTTTCAGCTGGTATGCCACCTAAAGATTGAGAGTAATCATAGCAGATCTATTTCAGTTATCCCCTCAGAAATATTAGCAGTTTCTGTGCAAGAGGATAGGTAAATCACAGTTCTCACAGCAATGAAATCTAAAGCTAGGATTGACAAAAGCAACATTATAAAAGAAGGAAAAATATTTAAGGGAGGACTGGAAGCCAGATTGCTTTAAACCTATGCAAGATCTAAAAGAAAATAGTTTTAGTTTAGTTTAAGCCACCCCCTCTCTTGCTTTAACAGCATTAAGCTATACAGAATAACAAATTATTCAGTAATACTCAAGAGGAATCTAAGAAACTTCAAACAGTCAAAGGAAGGCTTCTATAGCTTGGAAAAGCAGGGGAATGCTGGAGAAGATCTGGATAACCTAGTTAAAAAGGAATAAAATTCATTTATGGATAGAAAAGGTGGAAAAACTGCTTCAGTAAGAGATTCTGTCTACAGAGAGACTCTATCTAAACATGTCCATGAATCAGGAAAATTGGAGAAAATACCAGGAACAGGCAGAATACAAAGTTATGGCCTCTAAAACTTAACATCCATACCTAAAGCTAATCTAATATCTCAAAAGACTCCTTGCAAGCGATGTCCATAGAATCACAGAATGTTAGGGGTTGGAATGGACCTCCAGAGGTCATCTAGTGCAACCCCCTGCCAAAGCAGGATCACCTAGGGCAGGCCACACAGGAACACATCCAGGTGGGGTTGGAAAGTCTCCAGAGAAGGAGACTCCACAACCTCTCTGGGCAGCCTGCTCCAGGGCTTCCTCACACCGAAGAAGTTTCTCCTTGTGCTGAGGTGGAACCCCCTGGGTTCCAGCGTGTACTTGTTCCTTGTCCTGTCACTGGGCACCACCACAAAGAACCTGGCACCTTCATCCTGACACCCACCAATCAGATATTAAGAGATATTGATCAGATCCCCTCTCAGCCTTCTCTTCTCCACACTAAACAGCCCCAAGGCTCTCAGTCTTTCTTCACAGCAGAGATCTTCCAGTCCCTTCATCATCCTTCTAGCTCTCGATTGGACTCTCTCCAGCAGATCTCTGTCTCTCTTGAACTAGGAGGCCCAAAACTGGACACAGTATTGCAGGTGGGGTCTCAGCAGGGCAGAGTAGAGAGGGAGGATAACCTCCCTAATTCTGCTGGGCACACTTTTCTTGCTGCACCCCAAGATGCCACTGGCTCTCTTGGCCACAGGGGCACATTGCTGGACTGATGAGGAACGACACAGTTGCTAATTGGCAATGAGTTTTCATGTCACTACAGAAGTGGCGATAATTTATGTTAGCAGGATGAGTTCATGTCTATAATGGCTTGATGTTGGTATTGCCTTCCAAATCAGTCAGCTTCTTAATGACAGGTGGGTTATGGAGACTGCCTCATAAGGCAAAGAAACTTCTGGGAAGTATCAGGAAAGCATATGAAGATCTTAAGGTATTTCCATTTCCTATCATACAGAAAAATTGAAAGGGTATTACAAAAGATGCTTTCTAATACGTGGATTTAATGATAAATCTGAAAGATCTGCCTCATGTGTTTGCCTCACTTCTGGGAAATCACCACACATCACAGCAGCTCAGAATATATGGCCACTGGCTTTAAATTTAATAATAATAAAGATAATTATGAAAAACAGGCACAGCAGAAACCCCAAAAGAATATCACAGCTATTTTAAAGAGGTAGGCACCAAAGCCTCTCCATGGAAGGTTGAAACAGTCTCAGTGAATGAGAAGGCCTCTTAATATTTCCCACCAACCTTCTCCGGACAGATGTGCAGGATGAAACTCCCACACACCATGTATTGCTCATGGGTATGTATGGAATAAACTTATTTTCTGCCCTAACACAGTGATAAAACTGTTGCTGATGACTTTTTTTTGGAAGAAAAAAAAGCATCACAAAAAAGCTCTCATCTTGTACCTATGGCTCTGCAGATGGATCTATGTGACCAGGATCATAGATAACAAAGTAGCTGTAGGGTTTCTAAGCTCCAGAGGACATCTCAATGTCATCTCAATGATAGAAGTGCTTCACACTTTATGCAATCTCTAAAAAGCTGTGATTTTGAACATTCACATCACAGCATTCCTGAAGTCTTGATTCTTTATCCTGAAGCTTAGATGATTCTGATCCAAAGATGGAACTTCATCCATCTATAGAAAGCAGTGGCTGGAACACGTTTCCCAGGGAGGTTGTGGACACCTTTTCCCTGGAGGTTTTGAAGGCCACGTTGGATGAGTGCTTGAGCAACCTGCTCTAGGGCAAAGTGTCCCTGCTGGCAGTGGAATTGGAGCTAGATGATCTTTAAGGTCCCTTCCAACCCCAACCATTCTATGGTGCCCCTTCCCTGGAGGTGTTCAAGGCCAGGTTGGATGAGGTCTTGAGCAATGTGGACTAATGAAAGGTGGGCTGTTACACCATGCCAGGGAGCTTGGAACTAGATGATCTTTAAGGTCCCTTCCAACCCAAACCATTCTATGAATGTGTGATTCTATGACTTTTTGTACTTTATATTGGCCTTGGTATTAGTTTGGCTGTTTCATGAAATTAGGTTTTATTTCAGCCCATGGGTCTCCTCTTCTTTTCCTGGGGAGGGGTGATCAAAGGATAGAGAAGCTGCTATAGTTTAGCCCCAGATGCAGGCTAAACATAAACACTACCTCAGGGCAATGGTTGTGTCTTCTTTTGTATGGGGATGCTGTCCTCCATAAACTGTTGTTCAGCGGTGGCGTGCAGTCTCTATCCCTCCTTTTTGTGATTCCGGGGATGTTTGCGTATCTTTGTTGGGAGTGTGCTTTTAAAATAAATCCCCACATAAAGAATTAAACACATTATGCACATTCTGTAGAAAGACTTTAATCACTGAGCTAGTGAGAGATAACATCTAGAAGGTAATGATGTCCTCTTCTTATGCGTAAAGAATGGTTTGCCATGACATAATTTCTTACTGCCTTCTCTCTCAGGGCAAATAATTTTCATGAGGAGCCTGCAGTAGGCTCCCTTTTACCATGATAACTCTTTACTGTTAAAATTTATTCTGCAGGAGCTAAAGAAAAGAGGGATAGCAGCAATCAGTAATCTGCAAGTGCCTGAACAAGCTTCTATAATTTAAGAATTAAAAGAAAATGAAGCTTGTATGTATAAAATATATCTGTATAAATACATGCTTTAGTGCCTATTGCCTTAAAAATATAAGCCTTCAAAGGACATAATTAGCTGAAAGGCATGAAACATTTTAGAACACAGTTCCAGAAGAGCTGTGCCACTAATTCTTACTAAACTAATACTAATGTAAATCAGAAGTAACTCCTGAAGCATGTGGGAAATTATGCCAACATGATAGCACCGTAATTGAAATCAGAATCTTCACAAATTAATGAAGTACAGCTACCCTAAAAGTAGTTGCAAAGGCTCTAGAAGCCAGAATGAAAACTCATAAAGCAAAAATAATTCAGATGAAAGTCCAAATTCTGTTCCTAAACTGTCTCTCTGTGCCTTGGTCTTGCAGTTTATTTTGCTGTGTGTGCTCCTGAAAGAGCAGAGCAGAAAGACATAAATCAAGGAGAGATCTAGATTAGGATTTTTAACTTTGTAAATGTGAAGAGCCATTTAATCTCCTAGTTAAGTTACAGCTGAAAGAAAAAAACAAACCAAAAAACTTTTTAATGTGCAACTAGGTGAACATTCAGCACATAGGTGAAGTCAGATTGGTAGGTGCAGAATTGAATTCTACATTTTAATGCCAGCTGTAGCAGTTTGCTGGAACATGTCCAGAGAACGGCCACAAGGATGATCAGAGGGCTGGAGCTCCTCTACTGTGAGGACAGATTGAGGGAATTGGGGCTGTTCAGTCTGGAGAAAATAAGGCTCCCAGGAGACCTTATTGTGGCCTTCCAATATCTGAAGGGGGCTACAAGAAATCTGGGGAGGGACTTTTTAGAGTGTCAGGCAGTGATAGGACTGTGAAGAATGGTGCAAAAGTAGAAATGGGTAGATTCAGATTGGATGTCAGGAAGAAGTTCTCTACCATGAGTGTGGTGTGACACTGGCACAGGTTGCCCAGGGAGGTGGTGGAAGCCTCATCCCTGGAGGTTTTTAAGGCCAGGCTGGATGTGGCTCTGAGCAACCTGATCTAGTGTGAGGAGCCCTTGCCCATGGCAGGGTGGTTGGGACTGGATGATCCTTGAGGTCCCTTCCAACCCTGACAATTCTATGATTCTATGATTATTTCAGTGGTCAACTTTAAAGTCTACAGGAGATGGAAAAAAAACCCAAAACCAAAACCCAACTGTTTTTCAAATGTGCATAGATGAGTGTTTGATTTTGTGCTTATTTCCCCAGCTCAGAAGACCACGAGCAAACCCATGTTTGTTTAACAACCCGTCCATGGCAGCTGTACTGGGGATAGCTGCATAGCAGTTGAAGAAGCAAAACTGAAATTGTAACAGTTCACAATATTTCACTGCTTGTATTTCCATTGTATAGTTTCCAGTTAAAAAAAAACCCAAATAATAACAGAGATGCACAGCTAGAGTGGTTTTACTGATACTAGAAACACAATCAATGAATATTTTCCTTTTGATTTCTTTTTCTCTCTTTTCTTTCTTTCTTCTTTTTACTTTTTAAAGGATATAATGCCTGTAAAAGCTTTTTCGGATTGACAGCCCAGAAGATTGAAGTTCTCAATTTATCCACAGAAGAAGTACTGTGCAGCAGAGATAATAATCCTGCCATACACCTCAGACCTGACCAGGACTGACCAGACAGAGGTTGGGGCTTCATTTTCCATTCAGTCCTTGGCCTTTGTGCTGACTTTGCCAAGAGGAGAGTGATTAGTGCCAGCTGACAGGTGGCTTTTGTAAAGGGGAAGCCTGCCTGCTGTGATCACTATTGACACCAGACAGAAAATAAATCATATTTCCAGGTCTCCAAAGAGGCAGAACAATAAAGCTACACTCAGCATAAACATAACAATAATTTTTTTTTTTTTTTTGCACCTACTGCCTGAAAGCTCACAAGCCTGCTGTGTTGTCTGTGCAAAAGCAACAAACTGAGCTAAGTGAACTCTTCAGTAAATTGACTTTATGTGTGACCTTTGTGTTTTATCCACAGTCCTCTCAGGAATGTTGTCTGTACTAATTGATGTATACTTGGGAGAAGAGAAGGCTCTAGGGAGACCTTAGAAGAGTCTTTCAGTACCAGAAAGGGACCTGCAAGAAAGCTAGGAAAGGACTTTTTACAAGGGCTTGTAATGATAGGATGAGAAGCTTGGGAAGGGAGAAAGGATGAGAAAGCTGGGAAGGGACTTTTTACAAGGGTTTGTAGTGATAGGGGGAGAGGGAATGGATTGAAGCTTGAGGAGGGCAGATTTAGACTCCAGAGTAGAAAGAAATGTTTTAGAGTGAGGGTGGTGAGACAGTGCAACAGGTTGCCCCAGGAGGTCATGGATGTCCCCTCTCTGGAGGTGCTCCAGGCCAGGTTAGATGAGGCCTTGAGCAGCCTGGGTTAATGGAACGTGTCCTTTCTGGTGGCACTGGGGTTAGAACTAGATAATTTTTAAGGTCTTTTGCAACCCAACCCATTCTATGAGTACCTGTATCATACCCACCTGAACATCTGTATGGGTGCCTGGTACTTGTATCATACTTGTCTGAGCATCTCTTATCTGTCAAGAAGAATCTTCACTTTGGTTGTTTCTTCTATGGAAACTCCTCCCCTTACTTGTTTATGTCCTTTTCACAACTCCTGAAGGCTGTGTGGCCATTCAGGGACACTTGGACAGACTGAGAGCTGGGCACAGAGAAACCTAATGAGGTTCAACAAGGATAAGTACAGAGTCCTGTACCTGGGAAGGATAATAAACTGCACCAGTACAGGTTAGGAGGTGATCTGCTAGAGAGCAGCCCTGTGGAGAAGGACCTGGGAGTCCTGGTGGACAACAAGTTCTCGATGGGTCAGCAATGTGCTCTTGTGGCCAAGAAGGCCAATGGGATCCTGGGGTGCATTAAGAGGAGTGTGTCCAGCAGATCGAGGGAGGTTCTTCTCCCCCTCTACTCTGTCCTAGTGAGGCCTCACCTGGAATATTGTGTCCAGTTTTGGGCTCCCCAGTTCAAGAGGGACAGGGAGGTACTGGAGAGAGTCTACAGAGGGCTACCAGGATGATTCAGGGACTGGAGCACTGCCCTGTGAGGAGAAGCTGAGAGCCCTGGGGCTGGTTAGTCTGGAGAAGAGAAGACTGAGAGGGGATTTAATCAATATTTGTAAATATCTGGGGGCTGAGTGTCAAGGAGGGGCAGGCTCTGCTCACTTGCACCCTGTGATAGGAAAAGGGGCAATGGATATAAAGTACGGCACAGGAGGTTCCACCTCAACGTGAGGAAGAACTTCTTCACTGTGAGGGTGACAGAGTCCTGGGGCAGACTGTGCAGAGAGGTTGTGGAGTCTCCTTCTCTAGAGACTTTCAATCCCTGTCTGAATGCATTCCTGTGTGACCTGTGCTGGATTCTATGCTCCTGGTCTGGCAGGGGGGTTGGACTTGATGATCTCCAGAGGTCCCCTGAAACCCCTAACATCCTGTGATCAGTTAAAACTCAGTCACTGGGTAGGAACTGTCAGCTTAGGGTCATCTGTGGTTTATATAAAATTAGGATTGTTCCTCCCCCTGAAGTGCATCATCACCATTGATATACAATTGCTGTTTTACTACTCAAGTCAATCAGTCACACTATGTTAGGTGGCTGGAAAAATGACTTGTTGGATGTTTTCTTGTTGATGGAAAAATTGTAGCTTGTCTTCTGTAGTTTACTTAAAAGCGAAAAGAAAAAAAACAACAAACAGCACACTGCATGACATTTTCTGAGCAAGAAGGGAGAGGGTGGTGGAGCTGACTCTTAGTGTGTATTTTGAAGTTGACTGTGCTCACACAGACCCAAAGAAGGAGTGAAGTCTGCTGTCATGAGAATGCCATAGAGGTTAATAAAAATAATTTACAGTTTAATTAAAAGGACCATATACCACTGTGACTACCTTAGTGAGGTAAGCTGTCTTTTTGCTTATATAAAGGATAGCAAAGCTGCCTCATCATGTTGCAAATATACCCCAGATTCTGCCAGAATAGATATCTGCTTGCTGACAGCTTGGTGGTCCCTCAAGCCCTCCCCCTTACTCAAGCCCCAAAATAAAAGCTGATAATGCTATTAAAGAGAGAAACTGGGTAGATATTTCATGAGGCTTCATGAGAACAAAAATAAGAGCTGACCCAGACAGAGAACAAAGGAGACAGTCCACTTGATATAGGGAAACCTGTTCCTATGGTAACACCCAAGATTCACAGATTCATAGATTCATAGATTCAGAGAAGGTTTTGGGTTGGAAGGGACCTTAAAGATAATTTAGTTCTAATCCCTACACCATGGGCAGGGGCACCTCCCACTTGCCCAGGTTGTTCAAGGCTTCATCCAACCTGGCCCAGATCACCTTCCAGGAGGGGACATCCAAGACTTCCCTGAGCAACTTGTTCCAGTGTAAAGAATTTCTTCCTAATCTCCAGTCTCAATCTGCCCTCCTCAAGATTCAATCCCTTCCCTCTCACCCTATCACTACAAGTAAAAAGTCCCTCCTCAGGTTTTTCTGTGACCCCTTTCTCGTACTGGGAGTCCTCTATAAGGTGTCCCCAGACCCTCCTCTTCTCCAGGCTGAACAGTCCCAACTCTCCCAGCCTGTCCCCCTAGGAGATGTGCTCCATGATCACAAAATGACAGGATTATCTGGGTTGGAAGGGATTTCCAAAGGTCATCCAGTCCAACCCCTTCTGCAGTCAGCAGGGACATCCTCCACTAGATCAGATTGTCCAGAGCCTTGTCAAGCCTCACCTTGAATACCTCCAGGGATAGGGCCCCAAACACCTCCCTGGTCAACCTGTTCCAGTGTTGCACTACCCTCCTGGTAAAGAACTTGTTCCTAACATCCCATCTAAATCTACTCTTCTCTGATATCTGTATTATTCCAACATCCCTCTCCTTTCAGCTGCAAGACTTCAGGAGATATAAAGAACCAAATACAATATGCAGAAGAAATCAGACCACTCACTCTCACTTAGCAGCACGCAGCTACGGATCTCAGTAATCAATCAGTGCAGCATTCTGCCCCTAACAAAAGCTTGAACACCTAGCAAAAAAATTAGAGCTCTTTAAAATGCAGTTATTAATAGCAAAGTGACTTACTGCTGAGGCAAGCTAGCTGGAGAAGTTTGCAGCTCTGAAAATGACAGCCGCTCAGAGCCTGCAATCGCCTCAGGAAGTGCACTGACAGAGTCCGTGGAAATGTTCATTAACTCAGACATATGTTCATTAGGTCACTTCAGTCTCTCCAGACATTCTTGATTACTCTTTTTCCCACAGCAGAACTTATAAAACCAGGGAGGGAAGAGATACAGCAGATGTAGAGCAAGATTCTCTGGCCCGTTAAATCTGTGATAAAATATGCCAGATCAGGCACTTCTGCTAACAGGGGAGCCTGCTGATGGTGAGAAATGTTTCTTCTCCACAGGCTGATGTTGGGTTTGCCAAAGGGCTCATCCTCTGTGCTGTGGTGCTCACCCTGAGAAAGTGGTAGGGCTTTGGACCACTACCTGATCCACACCTCCAGAACGTTCTGTTTTTATTTCAGTGATCTGCAACTGCAACCAGACTCTGAAGGGGCAAAATTAGTTGAATCATGAAAACTTATTTAGAAGAGCTAGTGTTTGAGCATTAATCCTGACATGGACATGCCAGAGAACTGGATGAAGAGAAACCTACTGATATTCAACAAGGGCAAGTGTAGAGTCCTGCATCAGGAGAAAAATAACCCTATGTACCAGTCCAGGTTAGGGGTTGACCTGCTGGAGAGCATCTCTAAGGAAAAGGACCTGAATGTCCTGGTGGACAACAGGTTGACCATGAGCCAAAACTGTATCCTTGTGGCCAAGAAGGAAAAAGTATCCTGCATTAAGAAGTGTGTGACCAGCAAGTTGAGAGAGGAGAACCTCCCCTTCTATCCTACTCTGGTGAGGCCTCCACTGCAGTACTGTGTCCACTTCTGAGCTTCCCAGTTCAAGGGGAACAAGGAACTGCTGAAGAAAGCCCAGTGGAGAGACACTAAGATAATTAGGGAACTGGAACATCTACCTTATGTGGAAAAGCTGAGAGCTGGGTCTGTTTAGCCTGAGGAAGAGGAGACTGAGGGAGGATCTCCTCATTAATGTTTGTCAATATCTAAAAGATGGGTGTCAAGAGGGTGGAACCAGACTCTTTCAGTTGTGTCCAGTGTCAGGAAAAGGGGCAGTGGACACATACTGGAACAGAGGAAGTTCCACACAAACATTAAGAAAACATTCTTCATTTGGAAGGTGACAGAGCAGTGGAACAGGCAGCCTGGAGAGGTTGTGGACTCTCTGGAAGCATTCAAAACCCACCTGGGTGATTTAACCTGGATGAGCCTTCTCTGGCACAGAGGTTGGACTAGGTGATCTTCAGAGGTCTCTTCCAACCCCCATTATTCTTTGTGATTCTGGTGATTGAGGAACTTTGAGGGACCCATCAAAGTGACAAAATGTTGGTAAGATATATTGGTTTAATTTAGAAGTAGCCATAATCTTCATGAACTAGAGATACACTTTATAAGCCATCAGGTCTCTTTAAGACAGTCTGGTTTAGAGTATTTTTGTATTGTTCTCGATAGTCTTGGTTGAAATAGAGATTTTTTGTTTGTTTGTTTGTTTATTTTCCTTGGAAGGAAAGAAGGAGAATAACATGAAAGGTATAGAAGGAAATAGCACTAGGTCAAATGAAAATCTCCAGCAAACATTTTTGGTGTTGATAAATAAGCATTTTTCTTTCCAGAATGAAGTATTGGTCAGAATGTTCCTGGTTATTACAAAGGAAAATCTATTCTTAAGCCCTATGAAAAGTTAATTAGCTATTTCAGTCCTTCTTTTAAACTACATATTCACCTCACTGAACCTTGTCCACACCAGGTCAATTATTTACTATGTAGTACTACTGGCAGTTTTTCTTATTTTGTCATAGATTCATAGAATAGCTTGGGTTGGAAGGCACCTTGAAGATCATCCCTTTCCAACTCCACTGCCCTGGGCAGGGACACCTCCCACTAGCCCAGGTTGCTCAAGGTCTCATCAAACCCAGCCTTGAACACCTCCAGGGAGGGGACATCCACAACCTCCCTGGGCAACCTGTTCCAGTGTCTCACCACCCTCACTGGAAAGAATTTCTTCCTAATCTCCAGTCTCAACCTGCCCTCCTCAAGCTTCAATCCATTCCCTCTTGTCCTACCACTACAAGCCCTTGTCAAAAGTCCCTCCCTGGCTTTCTTGGAGACCACTTTCAGGTACTAGAAGGCTGCTCTATTAGGTCTCCCCAGAGCCTTCTTTTCTCCAGGATGAACAGTCCTAACTCTCGCAATCTGTCCCCACAGGGGAGGTTCTCCATCCCTCTGATCATCTTCATGGCCCTCCTTTGGACCTGCTCCAGTAGCTCGATTTCATTCTGATGCTGTGGACACCAGAACTGGATGCTGTGCTCCAGTTGAGGTCTCAGCAGAGCAGAGGGGCAGAATCCCCTCCCTGTGCTGCTGCTCTCCCTGCTTTGGATGCAGCCCAGCACACAGCTGCCTTGTGGGCTGCCAGTGACCATTACAGGCTCCTGGGGAGTTTGTCATCAGCTGACATCCCCAAGTCCTTCTCCTTGAGACTGCTCTTTCTTTGAGTACATTATACAACCACATTACACTGTGCAGAGCTTTGGTATTTAAAAGGCACTTCAGTGTTTAGGATTTACTCAGACGCTGGATACAACATAAGAAGAAAACAAAAAATCTTTAGGAATTCCTTAAGAGTATTTAATAACTCTTGTAAAATTTTGGAAATAAAATAAATCTCCACCCTGCTGTCCAGTTAGTGCCCTGCTATCAGATTCTCTGAAGGGCTGTGTAGCAGCCCAGATTTTGATTTCATGAAGGATTGTGTTTGGCTGTCAGAGTGAATTCGACGAGGAAGGAGTTTGACATGTGCCATAAAGTGAGACAGTCTGACAGTTGTGTTCAAATGGTGGCTCCTGGCAGCAAAAAAAAAAAAAAAAGACAATTATTGCTTCCTTGTTTGATATTCAAATGAATGTTTTCCCACACTAAGCTGTCATTAATTGTATTATTAAACACGCCACTCATTAATTCACGTGAAGTACTCTGTGTTTGACTACGTGGAGCTTAAACTTTACCAGCGACACAAAATACGATTTCCAAAGATAAAAACACAGCTCCCAGAGCATCCTAGAGATATTTGAGGATCCTGAAATGTCAGAGAGAGAAATCTGTCACAGGTGATATAAAAACTTTGAGTGGTCTGGTACTTGACAGGACGGGGATAGAAATGATCTCTGCAGATCAGCTCCATTACTCACTGAAGGATGCCTACTCTCTACAGGCAGTTTCTGACCTGGGTAGTCAATACACTCATCTTATTTTCATCTTGATATTTTTTTTTTTTTACCTTAGAAATGGCAAAAGGGAAAAGGACATGAAGAAAAGTCCATGTGTGCTTTTGTATGCAGATACTTATTTGTAAACCTCAACCTCTGTGTGCAGGCTCACAGCTCGCGTCCTCGTAAAGTGAATATTTATAGAACAACACAGGGTGGAAGAAGCTCTGGGAGGCTGTCTGGAAGCTGCTATTCGAGCTCTGAAGTTAGAGATGATTCCTTCTCACAGGATGGAAAATGTAAAGCTCTTCCTAGGGTCTCGAGCAGCTTCTGTTAGCTCAGAAAAGACCACAAAATAGGAAATAACCCCCCCATACTATTCCTATAATGCTCAGAAAAGCCACAAGATAAAAAAAAAAAAAAAAAACCAAAAACAAAACAAAAAAAGCCCAAAAAAATCCTCCTATAATGCTCAGAAAAGACCACAAAATAGAAAAACATGTACTCCTATAATGCTCGGAAAAGACCACAAAATAGAAAAATCCCCAACGTACTCCTCCTATAATGCTCGGAAATCACCACAAAATAGGAAAAAACCCCACAGCATACTACTCCTATAATGTTCAGAAAAGACCACAGAAACAGAAGAAAACCAAGCATGCTATTCCTATAATGCTCACAAAAGACCACAACATAGAAGAAAACCCAAACATCTTCATCCTATAATTAGTTTCCCAAATAGTGTCTGATTTCGTTCATCTCTCCAACACATGTAGCAAATGAAGGTGCTATAAAGCTGCTAATTTAATTGCCTAATTTAATTTTGGGTGTTTTTGGTTTGGTTTGAATTTTTTTTTTTTTTTGCATTTAATGATGCAGGATTCCAAGACTACAGTGTTCACAGCTGTCAGCTTGAGCTTGGCTTTTAAGGCTTTCCTCAAGATTCAGTTGGTTGAAAAGTGTTTTGCTGATTTGTTCAGATGGCTATTTGTAAAGAATGATATTAAGCAGTTCATGTAAACAACTCAAAATACAGAATTGACTACCAGTTGTAACTCATTACACTGGTAAATGTTAAGCTTTTTGTAGGTGGCGGGGGGAAAGAAATAGAATAATGAAAGCAGATTGTAGTTATAGGGCTATGGGGGTTTTTTGTTTGTTTGTTTTTGTGTGTGTGTTTTGCTTGTTCACAGCTTCACAGATTACATTGAATTGGAAGGCATCCTCAAAGAGCATCTTGTCCAACCAGCAGTCAGCAGGGACACCTCCAACTAGATCAGGCTGCCCAGAGTCACATCAAGTCTGATCTTAAAAGATTCCAGGGACAGGGTCTCAACCACATCCCTGGGCAACCTGTTCCAGTATTTCACCACTCTCATTATGCAGAACTTCCTCCTGATGTCCAACCTAAATCTCTCCTGCTTCAGTTTCAAACCATTTCCCCTCGTCCTATCATCACAAACCCTTCTAAGCAGTCCCTCCTCAGCCTTCCTGTAGGTCCCCTTCAGATGTTGAAATGCAGCTCTATGGTCTCCCTGGAGCCTTCCCTTCTCCAGGCTGAACAGCCCCAGTTCTGCCTTCATAGGAGAGGTGCTGCAGCCCTCTGAGCATCTTTGTGACCGCCCTGCAGGTCCACATCTCTCTTGTGTTGGGGGACATACCACTGCAGGTGAACTCTCCCCAGAGCAGAGCAGAGGGGCAGGATTCCCTTCCTCCATCTCTGCCCACACTTCTTTGGATGCAGCCCAGGCTGCCATTGGCCCTCTGGGCTGCCAGTGCCCATTGAGGGCTCCTGTCCAGCTTCTCATCCACCAGCACCCTGAAGTCCTTCTCTGCAGGGCTGCTCTCAATCTCATCACCCCCAGCCTGCACTGATATCAAAGATTGCCCTGACTTAGGTGCAGAACCTTGACTTTGCCTTATTCAACCTCCTGAGATTCTCCTCAGCCACTTGTCCAACCTGCCCAGGTCCCTCTGGATGGCTCCCATCCCATCTTTCAGTCTTATCAGCTGCACCACTCAGCTTGGTACCACCTGCAAACTCACTGAGGGTGCCTCAATTTTGCTGTCTATAGCATTGATGAAGATATTGAACAACACTGGTCCCAAAGTATTTTGGTTTATAAATTAACATAATCATTTTATAGAGATAGACATATATATATATTTATAGATACTTTTAGTCTCATCCTCTGCAGGACTACCTGGGAAGTTCCAGTAGCATGAACAATCCAACATTAGCCATGCAGAGCTCACACAAGGAAGAGACAGCAGTAGGAGGAGGCAAAGCTTCTTGGATTCAGCGTGGGCACACTTGGCTTCCTGACTGGCCCTGAGTGATGCTACTGTCCTCTGCCCCTGCAGCTACATCTCACTGCACACCCCTGGGGACACTGCTCTCCTGCCAACAGCCTCAATCCCTGACATCATTCTATCAAATGAATTAGAGAAAAAAAAAATAAAGTTAGAAATGTATTAAAAAGTGATTAGACTGACCAGGACAATTTTGCAGGAGTGGCCAGGAAGCAGGCAGTACAGACTGGGTGACTGATCTGTGGGGGTGGTGGTGCTGAGGTGCTGAACCACCAGGGGCGGACAGCACTGCAACACTGCTGTCTTTGCCTGGGTTTCATAGAGGTCATTTAACCTCTCGGTACTTTTAAGTTCTCCACTGAAAAATTCAGCACATTACCATTTTGAGGTATAATGCAAAAGTTTAATCAAGAGTTGCAAAGTGATTTTGTGGCTCCTCAGAGAAGGGCTCTAATGGTGCGAAACAACATCAGGTGCTGAAACTGTAAATCCTTTAATGATAGAACTTTGGGCTCCTGAGGTATTCCACGAGCTGCTTTAAAAGAAGTGCCACGGACAAATGTAATGAGAACACTACTGACTATGAAAATAATAATGATGTAGCAGGGTATCAGTTTGGTCAGACATTCCTGCTGATGAGTTTGGAAGAAAATGAATCTATGGAAAAGAAAAAAAAAAGGGAGGGGGAGAGAGAGATTTTCAGTGCCCTGATACTGCTTAAAAAAGAAAATATTTTAATCCCAAACTCTAAACAGTATATTCTTAACCTGTCCTTAGGCTGAAAATGGAACTACACACATGGTAACTGCTGATCCAAAATATATATCAACACCTGAAGACAGTGAAGATTTGCAATGGCCAGCAATATGTCAAACCAGAAACAGATTAATTATCCTGATCCTGACAACAAACATGTAGTTGAGGTCCCATTCCTGGAGACATTCAAGCTCAGGCTTGCTGCAGCCCTGGGCAGCCTACTCTAGTTGGAAGTGTCCCTGCTGACTGCAGGAGGGTTGGACAAGGTGATCTTTGAGGGTCCCTTCTAAGCCAATGCAATCTGTGAACCTCTGCTTCATGCTGTATCTGTGCTGATATTGTTTCTCAGATACCTGGCTTTGAGAATGTGTCTGAACAAGCTGTGTTTTCAACCTGCTCTTCCCTGGGATTTTAAATTCTGCCCCACAGCTCTGCTAAGGGAATTGCAATGGGCCCCTATTGATTCAGGTGCCCAAGGACTCCATCAATATGACTCTGATGTTGAAACAGCATCCTCAGCCCAAAAAGCAGCAGTTTGAAAGTCACACACATTTTTCATGGATTTTTTTTTTTTTTGCTAATTATCTATATGGTACTGTGGAAAACAAGACAGAAGATGTCCTTTTGCCATTGTATGAAACCTTTACCAGCTAGAAGCACTGCCTGTGCTTTTGTTCCTGGCATCTCAGGAAAGATACAGTAGAGCTAAAGAAAATGTGGAGAAGGGCAAATATAATGATCAAGAATGTGGAAAAAAACTCCCTTCCCAGAAGAGAATAAAAGGAGCATTTGGGTATCATCCATCTGCAAAGAGGAGTGGGAGGGGTCCCAATCAAAATCTGGGCAATCAGGAATGTGGTGAAAAAGGTTTATGTAGCACTGGACTTTCAGCAAAACTTGCAGTCCTGCAATTAGAGTCAAAAAATAAAGCCAGCAGGGATTAAATGACGAAGAAAAGGCAACACTTGTTTTTAGATAGGGGGCAGGAACCTTCTGGAAATTCCTGGTGCAAGGGTCACAGCAGCGGACAATATCAGAAGGGCAAAGATGAGACAAGCCATGAAAAATAGCTCCATAAATAGTAGAAGAAGCAGAAGGGGTAGCCCTTGCAATGTTAAGGCAAATGATCTAAGATGCTGTGGAGCTTGAATGTCACAGAATCACAGAATGTTAGGGGTGAGAAGGGACCTCTAGAAATCATCCAGCCCAACCCCTCTGCCAGAGCAGGATCACCAAGGGCAGCTCACACAGGAAAGCATCCAGGTGTGTTTTGAATATCTCTAGAGAGGGAAACTTCACAACCCTCCTAGGAGTGTCAGTGGAGCACAGAAAGAGATCAAGGGACTGGAATATCTCTCTTGCAAGAAAGGGCTGAGACCAGAGGCTGTTTAGTCTGGAGAAGAGAAGGCCTTCTCAATACCTACAAATATCCGAAGGGTGGCTGCCAGGAGGATGGAGCCAGGCTCCTTGCAGTGGTGCCCAGTGATGGAATGAGTGCTGATGAAAGTAAAGTCAATCACTGGAAATTCCATCTCATGAGAAAAAACTTCGTTCCTGTGAGGGTGCTGGAGCCCTGGAACAGGCTGCCCAAAGAGGTTGTGGAGTCTCCTGCCATAGCCACCTGGTTACGTTCCTGTGTCACCTGCCCTAAGTGCTCCTACTTTCAAGGGGTTTTGGACATGAGGTCCTTTCCAGCCCCTAGAATTCTATGATTCTATGATCAAGCACTTCCTCAACACCCTCTGCTCCTGCCACTGTCAGAGACAGACTTGCAGACTAGATGGTATACCACAGCTGCCAAAAGTGCTTCTTTTTGTCTGTCCCAGGGAAAAAAATAATAATCAGGAGTCTTATGAAACATAAACAAGACTTAATGGTTGGAAAACTAAAACAGCTTTAATGAATAATTAAAACAATGAAATATACACAAACCTAATATTGAATTTAGCTCCCCTGGTGGCAGTTATGTCACTGTCACCACTGATGATGTGGGCAACCACTGGGGAAGTCCCAGGCTGGGCTCAGTCACAGACAAGAATTGGATTCAGGAGGAGGGTTCAAGAAGACACAGACTGAGTTTGAAGGCAGAATGGACCCTGACCATGGAAGAAGAGAGCTTGACCCTCATGGTCTCTGAGCTTGATATTGAATATGAATATATGGAATGGAATCCCTTGGTGGTTACTTTAGGGTCACCTCTACTGTCCACTCCTGCCCACAGGTGCAACCTCGTGCATCACAATACCCCAGCATTTTACACAGGATTTAGCAGTGACCTTGGTTTCTACAGGAGCAAATAAAAGCAAGAGCCTTTCTTCTAGACTAGTCCTTGGTAGTAACTCTGAACATCAAATATTGTCACTTCTAAAATCAAAATAAAATCACTGATCAGAATAAGTTCTGTTCTTCTTCAGACCAAGACAGTAGAGTTCAAGCTGAACAACACATGATCTATTACACCAAATATTAAAACACAAAAATGGATTGAAAGTTTAAAAAATAATGGTAGGGATTTGGTTTATTTCTCTCTATTTGAATATGTAGGAAAAAAAAGAAAAAGGGGATAAAGCAGTTTACAGCAATGTGGGAGCTGAAATATAGCTTTCTTACAGGATATCTCATCTAGGAGATGTTATGTTGCAGGGGAAAATTTAAACCTGAGATTTCATTAATTTGGTTTAGATTCATGTTTTGGAAATGGCTTTCCTGAGGGGCAAAAAGAAAACATATCAGAGAATTATAAATTCATAGAATTGTCAGGGTTGGAAGGGACCTTGAGGATCATCCAGTTCCAACCCCCCTGCCATGGGCAGGGACACCTCACAATAGATGAGGCTGCTTAGAGCTCCATCCAGCCTGGCCATAAAAAGTCTCAATGCCTTCAGAGATTTCCTTTGTTTGTTTGTTTGTTGTCTTGGTTTTTTCTCTTTTCTACAATGATAAAATAAGTAAGATCTCATATAAGAATAAAGAAGCTATTCTGTGTTGGCAAGCAAGGAAATGATATCTAGAGATTACCTGGAGATTATCTAGATGTTATCTAGGAAATGATATCCAGAGACTATATCTTCCAAATGAATTTTAGGGTGCCAGGCAGAGATAGGACTGGGGGGGGAATGGAGTAAAACTGGAAGCAGGTAGGTTCAGATTGGATGTGTGTGTGAGACACTGGAACAGGTCGCCCAGGGAGGTGGTGGAAGCCTCATCTCTGGAAGTTTTAAAGGCAGTTTAAGTTTTAAAGGAAGTTTTTATATATATATAATTTCCAAATCCTGCCAGTTCCACTTTTATTTCCTCAGCATCTCCACAAAGTGGAAGGCATAGTTCCCTCTCTTAACTTCAAAGCTCCCTTTACCATAGGAAGTAATAAATGAAAGAAATCCTTCAGCAGCTGTTTTACATAAAACCTTGCAGAGTGCAGCACACAGAATATTTCATTGTCCTCTTGAGCACTTTGCCTTTGTTATCTCCTGTCTGATCTTGTGCTCTTCCCTTTTCAGGGAAGGGATGTGTGTGAGGTGCTCGGCAGATGTGCTACCATAGCAACTGCTCCCAGCTACCAGACCAAAAATCAATGTTGAGCTCCAAACCTGACTTTTCCACTCTGTTAGCTGAGGCTGAATGTTTTCAAGGTTTTCTCAAGTTGTTTTTGAGGCTTTCTCAGGTTGTTCTCAGCCTTTTCAAGTAATTTTCTTCATTGTATTCTCCAGAGGTTCAATAAATGACCTAAAGGAAGGCCACCTGCCATAGCACCAGGATGATCAGAGAGCTGGAGTCCCTCTTGGATGAAGACAGATTGAGAGAGTTGAGGCCGTTCAGTCTGGAGAAGAGAAGGCTCCCAGGAGACCTTATTGTGGCCTTCCAGTATCTGAAGGGGGCTACAAGAAAGCTGGGGAGAGACTTTTTAGGGTGTCAGGGAGTGATAGGAGTGGGGGGAATGGAGCAAAACTAGAACTGGATAGATTCAGATTGGATGTTAGGAAGAAGTTTTTCAGCGTGAGGGTGGTGAGACACTGGAGCAGGTTGCCCAGGGAGGTGGTGGAAGCCTCATCCCTGGAGGATTTTAAGGCCAGGCTGGATGTGGCTCTGAGCAACCTGATCTAGTGTGAGGTGTCCCTGCCCATGGCAGGGGGGTTGGAACTGGATGATCCTTGAGGTTCCTTCCAACCCTGACAATTCTGTGAGTCTATGATTCTTCCTTTCACAATCCAGTTTTATTCATCTCTAAAGAAAGGTCCTTACCTCTTTTTCAGTGTGTCTCAAATATTATTAACCTTTTTTTTTTTTTTTTACTCTGAAACAACCTTCTTTGGGGAAACAGGAGGAAGTTATTTGTTAATCTCTTTGCAGCACTGTTACATGATATTGTATCAGCCAAGATTGTCCCTCTGAGAGGTGACAATATTTTGCTTCCTTGATTTTTTAGCTCTTTCCTATACTGCATGATCCTACATAATGAAAAATTCTGTGTATTTTCTGTATATTTTCTGTTTTCTTAAGTAAAACTCTAAGTATTGTGTTAAATTTCAATCTGAGTGATGATGTGCAAAATGCTGGCAAAACTTGAGAGGTGAATATGAAGAATCTCCTTAAATTATCACAGATCAGTAGAAAACAAATAAGGACATATTGCCAGACATACTTGGTGAAATACAGGTGGGTTGCTTGTGCATAAGTAGCTCTCTCTATTGGTGAAGAGTCCTACAAGTGTCCTACAAGGTTTGAGTAGCTAACTTGTCGAGCTCTTTATCAAAGATTGCACAGAAGCAAAGCTCTCATGCTTCCAGACTAAAGATCCTACACTCAGGCATAAATATAGGCTGGGCTAGGAGTGCCTTGAGAGCAGTCTGGAGGAGAAGGACTTGGGGGTTTGAGTTTTTGACAATCTCCCCATGAGCCAGCAATGGTCCCTGGCAGCCCAGCAGGCAGCTGTGTGCTGGGCTGCATCCAAGGCAGGAAGAGCAGCAGCACAGGGAGGGGATTCTGCCCCTCTGCTCTGCTGAGACCCCACCGGGAGTGTTATGTCAAACTCTGGGGCCCCCAGCACAAGAAGGACATGGAACTGTTGGAGAGGGTCCAGAGGAGACCATGAAGGTGATGAGAGGGCTGCAGAACCTTCCCTATGGACACAGGCTGGGAAAGTTGGGGCTGTTCAGCCTAGAGAAGAGAAGGCTCTGGGGTGACCTTAGAGCAGCCTTCCAGTACTTGAGAAGGGCTACAAGAAAGTTGGGGAGAGACTTTTTANCCCACCGGGAGTGTTATGTCAAACTCTGGGGCCCCCAGCACAAGAAGGACATGGAACTGTTGGAGAGGGTCCAGAGGAGACCATGAAGGTGATGAGAGGGCTGCAGAACCTCCCCTATGGACACAGGCTGGGAAAGTTGGGGCTGTTCAGCCTAGAGAAGAGAAGGCTCTGGGGTGACCTTAGAGCAGCCTTCCAGTACTTGAGAAGGGCTACAAGAAAGTTGGGGAGAGACTTTTTACAGTCACTACACTTTTGTATTGATAAGATGAGAGGAAATGGATTGACGCTTGAGGAAGGGAGATTTAGCCTGGGTACTAGGAAGAAATTCTTTCCAGTGAGGNGTGATGAGAGGGCTGCAGAACCTCCCCTATGGACACAGGCTGGGAAAGTTGGGGCTGTTCAGCCTAGAGAAGAGAAGGCTCTGGGGTGACCTTAGAGCAGCCTTCCAGTACTTGAGAAGGGCTACAAGAAAGTTGGGGAGAGACTTTTTACAGTCACTACACTTTTGTATTGATAAGATGAGAGGAAATGGATTGACGCTTGAGGAAGGGAGATTTAGCCTGGGTACTAGGAAGAAATTCTTTCCAGTGAGGGTGGTGAGACACTGGAACAGGTTGCCCAGGGAGGCTGTGAATGCCCCCTCCCTGGAGGTGTTCAAGACCAGATTGGAAAGGGCCTTGAGCAACCTGGGCTGCTGGGAGGTGTCCCTGCCCATGGCAGGGGGTGGGAACTAGATGATCTTCAAGGTCCCTTTGAACCCAGACCATTCTATGAATCTGTAAGAAAGAGGCAACCAAACAGACTTTTTTTTCTCACAATCAAAGCACTTTAATACTGACTTCATCTTCAGTAACCTGGGAAGTTCTCTCTGTATATGAATCACGAATGAGATAAACTTGGATCCTGGGGTACATCAAGAAAAGTGTGTTCAGCAAGTCTAGGGCAGGTCTGCCCTGCTGGATGATCTCTAGAAGTCCCTCCCTAGCATTCTGTAATTTTGTGACACTGCCGTCAGCTAAGCTCCATTGAGACAGTGGTGTAGGAAGTTTTGTTGTTTTTTTTTTCTTCTTTCACAAGAAGCCTTTCAGTTGCATCAGCTCTACAGGTTCCTCACCGCAGCACAAAGTAGCCACTGAGTTACAACTGCTAAGGTTACTAAGTGTTGGAATACTAATTCTTCTATTTCTAGCTTGTTTGGAATCCTCTGATTTTGCTGAGAGTGGCAGAAAGGGTGATGTGTTTAGTACATGTCTGTGGAGGATCCAGGAGACCTTCATGCTCACCAAGTTTTTAATTTTTTATTTTGTAATGGCAAGATCTTTTGAAATTAATGAACCTGAAATGATAAAATAGAACAGAGATTTAATTTTCATGGGAACTCATCCTGGTCGATATATTGGTCCTTATCCTTGGTTACTTGAGTGAAAAGAGCTGCTCTAGTGTGACTAGAGATTTCTCTTCAAGGGTTACTTGTAGGCTACAGCCAGCTCTTCATAATTTTCCTTGTCAGAGTGGACATCAGTGGATCATGCTGCATGCCAGTGTCTGACATGGTCCATAAGAAACTGTTCTGCTTGGCAAGTGTTAGACTTTAAATTGTAATGACAGCTCACACTGTCCTCTGGTCTTGGGAACAGAAAGACAGACATTTCCCCTGCTGACTCAAAAGTTGCTACTGCTTCAAGTGTTCTTGAAGTATTGCCAAATGGCTTGTGCACAGAAACATAGAATCAATGTTAGATATTGAAAGGGAACTCCAGGATCATCGAATCCAACCCCCTTGCCAAAGCAGAATCACCTAGGGGAGGTCATACAGGAACACATACAAGTGGGATTGTGAAATCTGCTGAGAATGAAACTCCACAACCTCTCTGGGCAGCCTGCTCCAGGTCTCCAGCACCCTCACACCAAAGAAGCTTCTCCTCCTGTTGAGGTGGAACTTCCTGGGTTCTAGGTTGTACCTCTTGTTCCTTCTCCTATCGCTGAGCACCACCACAAAGAGCCTGGCACCTTCATCTTGACACCCACCCCTCAGGTATTTAGAGACATTGATAAGATCCTCTCTCAGCCTTCTCTTCTCCAGACTAAACAGTTCCAGTTTAGTTGTTCTTACTTATTGGGTTTATCAGGATTTCTGTCATGGAAACTTTACAAAGAGAGTAGTTACTCAGTGCTCTTGTGGTGGGCTGAAAATTTCCCCCTCAACATAAAATTGCCAGACCAGCTCAGTGGAAGAAAATGAAGCTGCATTTACAAGCAGAACTACAATCTAAGACAAAATGCAATCAATATGTACAAAATATACAATATTTACATATATGTACAATTTATAAACAGCAGAAGAACTCCCCCTGGCCAGAACCAGGGCCTACTAATAGCTTCCCCCTTTCCCTGCTCCCTTCCCTACCCCTCTGTACACACAGAACAAGAGAAAGAGCAGAGAGTTTGTTAGTACTTAGCCACACAAAGCAATGCAGCCAAGGTCAGCAAAGCCAAGAGAAGCCTATTGTCTGCTAGAGCAAAGAAGCAAAAAGACAGAAAGTTAGAGTACACAACCAGCTTAGGTTTGTTGTCTGTCCAATGGGATTATTATAATTTATCATTAGTTTCCTTTTTATATCCAATAGTAATTTATTTACATTCTACTACTTTCTGCTCAAGATCTGTGGAAAATTTTCAAGGCACAGCTTGAAACTCCCACAGCTCTACAGTAGATACTCAGTCCTCTACAGCAGTTACTCAGTCCTCTACAGACTGCTAGAAAATGCTGCCTTGTGTTTCAGCAGGAAAGCCTGACTTTGATTCAGCTTTGATGCTTAGCAATACAGCTCTGGGAAATCAGCCCTATGGAAATCAGAGAGAGACTGAGCACCTCAATCACACACTCAATCCTAAATAAGTCGGGAATAGAACTGAGGATGAAGGTTAAAGTCAGGGTTTGGAGAAGCATTTTGGAGGTGGAATGCCTGAATTTCAGACTGAATGATTTTTCATTTCATGGCTACTTTAACAGATGTACTTGGCTCACTAGAGAGCAAGCCTCTGGATATCAGCATTAATACTAAAATATTCCATTATGATCAGTACATTTATAATGAATAAATGAATTATTAATGCCAGTATTTCTTCTATAGGTTCCTCCAGCAGCAGTTGGATGATTCCAGGATAATCCTGGGGAATTGCAAGCAAAATTTCCCCCGGTAGATATATAGGGAAGTATTTCAGATCATTGTATTGAACACTAGCACAGTGTACACTGAACACTGCTGGTTACAGCCAGTACTCCACAAAGGCAACTTCACACATGAGGCAATGCAGGAAAAGCCTCCTAGAATGACTGTGGTGCTAAAGAATTCCTCTCACTGGCAAAGATTTAAGCTATTTGAATTTACCCAGCTAAAATCTCCCTATATACACCTCAGGAGAACAAATGCCACAGAAAAAGTTAAATAAACCAAAAGACTATGCTGGACCAAGAACACCTTGCTCTAAACTGGTCATGAATATCTGTACAAGATGCTTTCTAAATAAGCAGCCAAAGAAATTCTTGCATTATTTTCCAAACAGCAATGTGAGGGCAAGAAAGTAAACCACTTGTCAGATGGATTTGGATAAGTTTTTATTAAGAGAATTATAGGAATTCCAAAGATTAAGCTTTTATTGAGAGAATCACAGGAATTTCTGGCAATAGCTAAGGAATAGCTTTCCCTTCAACACTAGGTCTTGTGTAGATGTTCAATACAGTGCAAGTAATTTCTTTTCTTTTGATTTTTCTTTTCTCTGTGGAAGAAAAAAAAGGGGAAAAAAGAGAGACAGAAGAAGAAAAAACTTCTGTCTCTCCTTGCACATAGGAAGTCAGAGAATTGTGCATCTCACCAGAATGAGTGCTGCTCGTAGAGGCAAGTTGGACACATGTTTCTAGAAGGGTTGACCAAGCTCAGCACTGGATGAGGTCTCTGAACTGGAAGAAATGGTTGCTGCCATAAAGAGCACCTGGGCTGGCAGCAATGCTGCAGCTGAGTCGTCCTGAAGTTGTCCTCTGTTCCTTCACTATAAACTTTCTTCTTAGTACAATAAGTCTAAAGGAATCTGTCCACAGAAGGGCCATGAGGATGATCAGAGGGCTGGAGCTCCTCTCCTATGAGGACTGGCTGAGAGAGTTGGGGCTGTTCAGTATGGAGAAGAGAAGGCTCTGAGAAGACCTTATTGTGGCCTTCCAGTATCTGAAGGGGGCTACAAGAAAGCTGGGGAGGGACTTTTTAGGCTGTCAGGTAGTGATAGGACTAGGGGGAATGAAGCAAAAGTAGAAGTGGGTAGATTCAGATTGGATGTTGGGAAGAAATTCTTCACCATGAGGGTGGTGAGACACTGGAACGGGTTGCCCAGGGAGGTGGTGGAAGCCTCAAACCTGGAGGCTTTTAAGACCAGGCTGGGTGTGGCTCTGAGCAACCTGATCTAGCTTGAGGTGTCCTTGCTCATGGCAGGGGGGTTGGAACTGGATGATCCTTGAGGTCCATTCCAACCCTGACAATTCTATGATTCTATGAGTATTAGATAATAGAATGAACTTGTAATTATCCCTACCCACCTACTGTCTTTCCTATCTTTTCTCCTACTTTAGAGTGAATTCTACTATTTTAAAGCCCAAAATATTTCCTTTTCCTTGCAAAGCTTCAGGAGACAAAGGAATTATTGAACATGTCCAGCAGTAGGCATCACAGAGTCACAGAAACACTCAGGTTGGAAAATACCCTCGGGATCACCAAGTCCAACACACAACCCTACTCTACAAGATTCACCCCTAAACCATATCCCCAAGGCATATTCTAGGCTTTAATGTAAAGAATCAGCAGAAGGTAAACCAGGAAATTGAAGCACTGGAAGGGTTAGCCAAGTGAGGACCTGCCTTCTGGCTGCTAGAAAGGAACATTTCTTTTTCCCACTTTGAGACTGGTAATTGAGTATTAAAGGTAGCAAAGTATTCTTCATTTATATTTCACTTTAACTGCACTGCAGGCACAAAAAAAAAATTATTTCTTCTCAAAGCCCAAGAGGTTACAAAAAATTACTTTAATAGTAATTGAATTACATCTTATTATCAGTCTTACGTAAGAATTCTATTTAAAAATGCACTACTGGTGCTAGGTAAGGTTTCAATCCTCCTTTAAAGTGATGCATGCTTCAATTGTATGTCCACTGACATTAGTGCTAAGTCTAATGAAAAGTAGATATGCTCTTCTATGTGTGCTTTTGAAAGCCACTTGAATAGCTTTGCAGTAAATCTTGCAATCCATTGAGCGTGGCATTAGCATCCAGACCACAGAGTAATGTGGCCATTGTGAACCAACATCATATTTATGCCACACAACAGCCATCCTTCACATGCATCTCACAGCACAATTGCCATGATGGAAACCTGACATGAAATCTTGGCACTAAATACCTTGACTCCAATGATCACTTCATTTCATATCTAGATATGCTATTGAAATCAAAAGATCTGTCCAAAATTGTGGTCCAGAAAATAGGTATTAAAAAGGAAAAGAAGAATGTGCAAGATAGTAGTCCAGAAAATAGGTAAAAAAAAAAAAGGATATGCAAGATTGCAGTCAAGAAAATAGTTATAAAAAGGAAAAAGAAGGATGTGCAAGATCGTAGTCCAGAAAACAGGTTAAAAAAGGAAAAAGAAGGATGTGCAAGATCGTGGTCCAGAAAATAGGTAAAAAAAGGAAAAAGAAGGGTGTGCAGGATTGTAGTCCAGAAAATAGGTATAAAAAGGAAAAAGTAGGATGTGCAAGATAGTAGTCCAGAAAATAGGTTAAAAAAAAGGAAAAAGAAGGATGTGCAAGATAGTAGTCCAGAAAATAGGTAAAAAAAAAGGAAA
>VXBD01009539.1:32434-43656 GCA_013399975.1 Indicator maculatus
GTGCAAGATTGTAGTCCAGAAAATAGGTAAAAAAAAGGAAAAAGAAGGATGTGCAAGATTGTAGTCCAGAAAATAGGTAAAAAAAGGAAAAAGAAGGGCGTGCAAGATTGTAGTCCAGAAAATAGGTAAAAAAAGGAAAAAGAAGGACGTGCAAGATTGTAGTCCAGAAAATAGGTAAAAAAAAGGAAAAAGAAGGATGTGCAAGATTGTAGTCCAGAAAATAGGTAAAAAAAGGAAAAAGAAGGACGTGCAAGATTGCAGTACGGAAAATAGGTAAAAGAACACAAGAAAAAGAAGGTCTGTGCAAAACAGTCTAGAAAACAAGTTAAAAAAAAGATCATGGACATCTAGAATCTGGAGCTCATGAGCATTGTTGATACTCTGGTAGGTACAAAAAGTAGAGAGTGATGGGGGTGGCCTATGGCAAGGGGATTGGAATTGGACAATCCTTGAGGTCCCTTTCAACCCTGAAAATTCTGTGATTCTCTGACTTTTTGTGAAATGGATTAAAGGTGAATTAATTAAGAGTTGAGAGTTAAGTAATCTGCAGTATAATTTTGCTGCAGCTCATTTGAATTTTATGGCAGAAGAAATGAGGACGAGAGTGAAAAATAAAAAGGTTTTCAAGCTTATAATTATTACTAAAAGAGGTCAAAAAAAGAGAAGAGATCTCTGTAGTGAAGCTGTCTGGCATAACATGTCCAAGTTGGTCCATTACCAGTTCGACCAGTCACAAGGATGATCAGAGAGTTGGAGCACCTCTCCTATGGAGACAGATTGAGAGAGTTGGGGCTGTTCAGTCTGGAGAAGAGAAGGCTCCCAGGAGACTTTATTGTGGCCTTCCAGTATCTGAAGGGGGTTACAAGAAAGCTGGGGAGGGACTTTTTAGGGTGTCAGGGAGTGATAAGACTGGGGGGAATAGAGCAAAACTAGAAGTGGATAGATTCAGACTGGATGTTGGGAAGAAGTTTTTCAGCATGAGGGTGGTGAGACACTGGAATAGGTTGCCCAGGGAGGTGGTAGAAGCCTCATCCCTGGAGGATTTTAAGGCCAGGCTGGATGTGGCTCTTGGCAACCTGATGTAGAGTGAGGTGTCCCTGCTCATGGCAGGGAGGTTGGAACTAGATGATCTTTGAGGTCCCTTTCAACCCTAAAAATTCTATGATTCATGACTCAAATTGCAATTTAAAGGTTTAAAAAATGACAAGAAATTTCACATAACTGCCTCAATATTGGAACATGTACAGATTTAGAGTAACATTTTTATTCTTGGGGTTTTTTTTCAGACATACTAAAATAAATCCCAGGTATTATTAGCACTGAAATGGCCTATGGATCTCATTTAATTCTGCTATTCCTATTTGTTATACAAATAATAAAGGAGAAATTACCAAGCTTAGTCTGTGTGCAGCTTTCACTGTGATGCCAGAAATGCACTTGTTGTAATAACACAGGTTTAAAATTCAGCCTTGAGGTACATGGAAAAGAATTAATTTTACTGTTCATGGTAAATTTTTGGGGGTATTTTCCAGGTGAATATATCATGGAATGATCAGACATTAATAAATTCCTTGATGTTATAAAATAAAATTATTCATTTTGCAGACAATATTTGATTTTAATGGGTATGACTCTTCTTATGCCAGAGCCAGTAAGAGTTATAAACCATAACGTGCCCTGTGTGTTTGTCCAATTTTCTCTGATAATTTATATAAATAGTCAAGGTGTGGGGGAGAAAGGGACAGAAATTAGAGCACCCTTTGGGAATTTCAGGAAAATAAAGTTGGAGTAGTCTCTTTTGGGGAAAAAGAAACAATACTACCCTCTCTTTACACAGTGATTAGTGTAACCCTGTAAACGTGGCATTCATATAATTATTAAGAATACTGATTCATAAAATTAATGGATTTCATAGAAAGTTTTAAGTTGGAAGGGACCTTGAAGATCATCCAGTTCCAGCTCCCTGCCATGGGCAGGGACACCTCCCACCAGTCCAGGCTGCTCAAGGCATCATCCAGTCTGGCCTTGAACACCTCCAGGGAGGGTACATCCACAGCCTCCCTGGGCAACCTGTTCCAGTGTTTCCCCACCCTTACTGGGAAGAATTTTTTCCTACTCTCCAGTCTAAATCTGCCCTCCTCAAGCTTCAATTCATTCCCAGTCATCCTATCACTTCAAGCCCTTGTCAAAAGTCTCTTCCCAGCTTTCTTGTAGACTCCTTATATGTACTGGAAGGCTGCTCCAAGATCTCCCCAGAGCTTTCTTATTCCCATTTTGGCTTTATTTTATCATTCTCATTGGAATTTATAAAGATATTGCAAAGTTCTGTTTGTCAAAGGAATACCAAGCTTGGCCCAATCCCTAGCATGGATACAACAAGTTCTGCACCATGAGGGCAGTGGAACAATGGAACAGGTTGCCCAGGGAGATGGTTGAGGCCCCATCTTGGAGGTCTTCAAGCTGAGGATCAACAGGGCTTTGGGCAACTTGATCTAGGGCAGGATGCCCCTGCTGATTGTAGAGCGGGTTGGACTGGATGATCTTTGGTCCCTTCCAACCCAGACCATTCTATGATTCCATGATTCTATGATTCTATGATTGTATGATAATGCAGCTGGGTAGCTGTGATTCAGCAGTAGCTCACAAAGAGCCAGGAAAGGCAAAAGAGTAACAGAAAAATGTAGGAAGCTGCTTGTTTTAAAAGTAAGTGCTACCCTTGGCCTGCTGACTAGTGTAATGATCATCTATTCACATTCAGCAATCACACTCCTGCAATCAGAATTTGTTTTGAGACCCAACACAAAACCAGACTGTTGCATGGTGGGGGACAGGGACTGAGGTTTGTTCACATCCTTCTGCTTCTCAGTGCTGAAGTGCTCTGGTAATTGGATGGTCAGCACTACAAAACTAAAGAGAAATATCTCATAAAGAGGGGGAAATGCTCTGCTAAAACACACAATGTGTGCATAGAAATCTTTCCAATGGGATTCACCTCATCAGCTGCAGTATGTCCAAATGTATGTTGCTCTTCTATTTCTAGGTTTTAAACTATATTTGCCCTCCTTTTTCTCCTGCATAACCTTCCTCAAGGAAGTATTTGAAGTGTGGCTAAAATAGAGCCTCTGAATGTGTTAACTCTTGCCCTTCAGACTGAGAAAGGAATACATTCTTTTCCTTACCTGCCAAAGTGAAATGCTGAGAAGCAATCAGCTTCCATCAAATGCTGCTTACAGTTTGGGTTTCCTGCTGAAAACTTCTTTCTAATCCTCATGAGTGATTTTGATGTATGTCAAAGCAGATTTTGAACCTCTGAAGAAGAACTCAAGACAATGGTTTACCAAAAGGCTGAAATATTGTGTTACCAGGACCCAGATTCAGCTGCTTCCTCTGCCTGAAGTAATTCACACTTCTGTTTCGCATTCCCCAGAATTGTGCCCTCACTCTCAGGCCTTTCACCCTTTTTGGGTGGAATCTGTCAAACTCCCTTGTTAAACCTCATCTAACTTTCCTAGGAGAATCCTACTTTCTGATTACTACAGGGGAGGATTTACCCTGTGTTTTAAACACATTAAGACAGTGCTATGGTGAAAGACAAGAGTTTCTTTTCCTCCTTCTCCTCTCTCTTACTGTGCACTCCCATCAATCTCTTTGTATTCAGACTAGATAGAGTGTGGCAAGGGGATGTCAGAACAGCTTGCTAGATCAGAAGAGTTTTTGTCCATCAGCAAGTTACCACCAGGGCAGTGTGGACAACCTCTCAGCTGTAGTATTAATAGGGATTCTACTGCCAAGGTCTGCTTAAGTGTAGTGTACATAGAGAATAAGGTTTTGATAATCTCCTTGGGATGCTAGTTTAAAGCACTCATTTTGGACCTGTGATACCAATTCATACTTATTTTGTACAAAATACAAAAGGGTTAAGATTAGGGAATAGAAAAACAGAGGATTAGACCCGGGTCAGTAAAACTCAAATGTGTTTAGATGTATTGAATACCTCAGTTACAGGAGATGTTATCACAACGAATCACATCTCTCCACCTCATCTGAAACTATTTAGTGGGAGATCTTATTTCTCCTTGAGGTTGAATTATCAATCAGCACCAGAAGGGTCATGGCAAACATTAGAGTTCACTCAGACTTGATACATTTTAAGGCTCAGAATATGTGCTTTCAGCTTCTTTAATCTTTTGATATGGACATAAAGTAACCATAGAAAATTTTATAATACTGTGTGCCAAGTACCTTACTTACTAGAAACATTCAAAAGACCTTGTCTTCTGCCAACATTTTCTTAATGATTGTGATTACAGGATCCCAGGATGTTAGGGTTAGAAGGGACCTCTGGAGATCATCAAGTCCAACCCCCCAGCCAGAGCCAGATCATAGAATCCAGCACAGGTCACACAGGAACACATCCAGTCAGGTCTTGTGGAGTCCAGGAGACTCCACAACCTCTCTGCACAGCCTGCCCCAGGACTCTGTCACCCTCACAGTGAAGAAGTTCTTCCTCATGTTGAGGTGGAACCTCCTGTGCTGTACTTTATATCCATTGCCCCTTTTCCTATCACAGGGTGCAAGTGAGCAGAGCCTGTCCCCTCCTTGACACCCAGCCCTCAAATATTTATAAACATTGATTAAGACCCCTCTCAGCCTTCTCTCCAGACCAACCAGCCCCAAGGCTCTCAGCTTCTCCTCATAGGGCAGTACTCCAGTCCCTTCATGATCCTGGTAGCCCTCCATTGAACTCTCTCCAGCAGATCCCTGTCTTTCCTGAATTGGGGAGCCCAAAACTAGATGCAGTACTCCAGGTGGGGCCTCACCAGGACAGAGTAGAGGCAGGGGAGAACCTCCCTCGATCTGCTGGACACACTCCTCTTAATGCACCCCAGGATCCCATTGGCTTTCTTGGCCACAAGGGCACATTGCAGTCCCATGGAGAACTTGTTGTCCACCAGGACTCCCAGGTCCTTCTCCACAGAGCTGCTCTCTAGCAGTTCACCTCCTAACCTGTACTGGTGCAGTTTATTATTCCTTCCCAGATTTAGGACTCTGCACTTATCCTTGTTGAACCTCATTAGGTTCCTCTGTGCCCAGCTCTCAGTCTGTCCAAGTCTCACTTGAATGGCTGCACAGCCTTCAGCTGTATGGGCCAAACCTCCCAGCTTGGTATCATCATCAAACTTGCTGAGCAGACACTGTCTGACTGTCTGTCTGTCCCCTCATTAATATCATTGATGAAGATGTTGAACAGGATTAATGATTTAACATATTGCATTGATAGACTAAAGAGGTTTAGCCTATTTTATGAAATAGAGTTTGGATTCTTAATTAAAGATAAAAAATCAGACTCAAAATATTTACTACTAAACTAGAACAGTGCAACTTATATTGAGCATAACAAAATATAATTGATATGAATTTACAAGCCTGCATTTTTTTTTTGTTGTTGTTTTCTGGTGATACCTTCCTGTCAGTGACATAAATTTACAAGTCTGCCTTTTTCTTTGTTTGTTTCCTTGTGATATCTTCCTAATTTGCAGCTTTTTTCTACTTAAAATAACTCAGTGAAAAGCCTTAGGAAGAAAGCTTCCTAACTCAGAAAATGAAGAACACTTTTATCGTTGTCATCTTTTGCACAGCATGCAAATGCTCTTCAAATTTGCTTAGGATTGTTGAGCAGATGTGAGATCAATTACATGTTCAAGCATTTCCTTGAACTAGGGCCCATATCTTGTTAAATTCATATGCCTAAGTGGATGGCCATGCACATGAGTAAACAGCTTGGCAATGTGAATGTAGCAGAGTGGTTTGCTGATATATAAATCCTGTTCCTTTAAATTATCAGCTCTAGTGAATCAGAAAGTGATAGCTGCTCAGTGAGTTGCAAAATTTCCTGTTTCACACAGAGAACAAATTCACCTCAAAACTATCTCCTCCCTGCTATTAAATAGTGATAATGTACACAGAGGAGAGGATGGATTTGTTCTCAGGGAAAGCAGGAAATGATTTTGAGCTGCAGCAGCAGCCACAAGAATGAAATTTTACAGCAGCTCACGCAATCAAAGTTAGGTTTGTGATGCTCAAGAGGAAATCAACAATAAACCCCAGTCCAAATAAAAGAAAGGATGTGACTTTCACTTCTGTGTTGCCCATTTCTTCAGGAGGGTGCCAGTAGGTGTTCTCTCCAGCTTGCCTGCAAGGCAGATGAAAGGCTCGTCAGATTAATTACTGTTCAGTTGTGGCAGGCTTGGGAGATGGTTCCTATTCCAAAGCCTAACTTGTTGTTCTTTTCTTTTTTATTTTCTTTCTTTTTTTCTTCTTTTTTTCTTTTTTATGTTGGTTTTCCTTCCTTTCTGTCTGATCTCTGACACACCACTGTGAAATGAAACGACAAACTTTCTCTGCACTTCCTAGACTGCCACGAACGTTACCCTGATGGTAGCACACAGGATTAAATTATAGATTATTTTATTTTTTCTTAAGCATTTCTATCAGTGCTTGCAGCAGGCCCTCTACTCTGTGGAGATCTTTCCCAAAGCACCTTGACGTGCAGTGAAATATTGATATTTGAATTAGAGCCTAATCAGGAGCAGCAGAGAAAGTGACGTGGTTCAGCTCAGCCTTTTTTCTAGCCAATTACTCCATGCTCCTAGCCTCCGTGTCTTCCATGGGCTTGCTTTAATTAGCACTTTATTAGCTTGGCTTCAGAGAGGCAGTTCTGGAGAAAACTTTTGCTGAAGCTGCCAAGCGGTCACAAGCAGGAGGTGATATTAAATTTAGTCTTAAGCAACAGGCATCCATCCCCATGCAGTCTTTGAACCTCAGGCTGCTTTAAAAGCTGTGCTCCCGAAAATTTATGCCTAGAGGGATGTTGTGCTGTCAGTAAATGCATCTGAAAAACTGTCTCATGTTATTACCACTGTCTAGATGCTATTCATTTAGATCCATTTTAATAATAGCATTCTTGACTCCTCCCCATTAAGCTCAAGTTGATTTATGTTAATAGCAAAGAAAATATGAAAGGCGGGGGCCTAATTTTTGGTAGATTGGACAGGGGGGAAAAAACTCCAAACAACAAAAAACTCCAGCAATATCTGTTCAGTAAAATCCCTTTTTTATTGCTTCCATTATGGATAGGTCTGTTGTCTTTATTTTACAGCTATTAACCCCTGATATTGTCTTCAGAGATGATTATTGAGGAGGACTGTGCATGTCAAAAGAGCATAAGAATTGAATAAACACAGATGATTCATGAAAACACAGCCCAATTTTTTTCCCCACTTTGTGGAGAAATGGTACATTCAGCAGAAGGTGTAGTTGTAAATCCTGGGGGCTTTGCTGCAGTGCAAGTAGTAGCAAAGACAGTGAATATTTTCTCTTTAATGAAAGTCTGGATGGTGGGACAGACTCTTTGGCTCATTGGGCACCAGTTGTGCGCTCTGCCTCACAGGGTAGGGGGCAAGCAGTGCAGGCTGGCTTAGGGCAAACAGAGGGAGAGCATAGATTCATGGATTCATGGATTCATAGAATGATTTGGGTTGAAAGGGACCTTAAGGACCATTTAGTTCCAAATCCCCTGCCATGGGCAGAGACACCTCCCACTAGCCCACGTTAGTCCAAGCCCTCATCCAACTTGGTCTTGAACACCTCCAGGGAGTGGGCATCCATAACCTCTCTGGACAACCTCTTCCAGTGTCTCACCACCCTTGCTCTAAAGAATTTCTTCCTAATCTCCATTCTCAATCTGCCCTCCTCAAGCTTCAATCCATTTCCTCTCATCCTATCACTACAAGCCTGTGTAAAAAGTCCCTTCCAGGCTTTCTTGTAGCTCCTTTCTGGTACTGGAGGGCTTCTTTAAGGTCTCCCTGGAGTCTTCTCTTTTCCAGGCTGAACAGCCCCAACTCTCCCAGCCTGTCCTCACAGGTGAGGTTCTCCAGTCTTCTCATCATCTTCATGGTCCTCCTCTGGACCTCCTTCAGCAGTTCCTTGTCCTCCTAATGCTGGGGGCACCAGAGCTGGACATAGCACTCCAGGTGTGGTCTCAGCAGAGCAGAACAGAGCAAAGGGCAGAATCCCCTGCCCGTGCTGCTGCTCTCCCTGTTTTGGGTGCAGCCCCCACACAGCTGCCTGCTGGGCTGCCAGGGACCATTGCTGGCTCATGTTGAGTCCTTCATCAACTGACACTCCCAAGTCCTTCTCCTCCAGACTGCTCTCAAGGCACTCCTTGCCCAGCCTATATTTGTGCCTGGGATTACCCTGACTGAGGTATGAGTGAGGACACTTCTCATTTAAATATTCTGGGGCTTGCTTCACTTTACAGTGACTTGAAAGTGAATTTTGCTTGATTTTTTGTTTGTTTCTGGTTGGTTTTATTTTGTTTTGTTGTTGGTGGTTGGTTGGTTTGGTTTTGTTGTTGTGTTTTTGTTTCTGTTTTGTTTCTAAAATCAGCATCCCCTGTCAGCAAGGCTATGCAGAGGCAAGGTAGACCTCCTGAGAAGATGATCCTGCGTTTCAGGAGCTCTGGGTGGCACTTGCTGTCACCTATTCCCCACGTTAATATCATTCTGCATCTTGTCTGACTGGAATTGTAGTCTGGAGGATGTACATCAGGACCCCAGTATTCCAGCTGATGGAATATCCTCTTGAGTGCTACTACAGAAGTTATTGACCATGAGCTTTCCTATTTCCTCAGTGCTTGTGAGTGAATGATTCCTGGCTTTGCTAGTTCATAAGGAAGAGCTCAAGTAGGAGTTGCTGAAAAGAGACTATTGACCAGTAATTTACCAGGTCTCTGTGTTGCTTCATAGTTATATCATACCTCAACTGACTTAAACAAGTAAAAGCATTAAAATATTGCAAATACCCTTATTTTGCATAACTTTGTCTTACACCACATTTGATTGCAGCTGATAAAACCCAGAAACAAATTAAGAATGTGATCCGTGCATGAATTTATTAGACTCCTGTGTATAAAGATGTTCAACACAGAGGGCAGCAACCTGTTCTGACATACACCTTAAACACTCATTTGTATCTCTGCTGAGGGAGCCCAAAAAGCTATGGAAGACTTCACCTGAGGGCACACTCCTGTTTTTTTTTTTTTTTTTCCACATACCTCTCAAAAATAAAGGAAGAGGTTAATGAAGAATTCTACCTCAACAGTAGCCAACAGCATCTTGTACTTTATAGACAATGTCTCAGAAAGGATATGGAAGCAAAGCCTCATGGAAAGGAACTAGAAGATAATGTCCAGCCAGCTCTTATCATATCAATTAAGATCAAATACTATTTTTTTCCCAAAGCAAATATTTTTTACAATACTCCACAAAGCACAATAAAAATCCCAATTAACCTGGTTTTAATATGTGCCAAGATTAATTTTTACAACAGCCTCATAGCTAAGTGTTTCCCCTGTGATCAGTTTCACATCTTAAATGATTTCAGTAATTCCTGATGTTATGGTCATGAGTTTTAAGCTGGCAGGTGGCAAAACTTCCTTGGAGATGAACAAGGATTAACATTAAGCTTAGTTCATCAGCAGCACAGATAGCACTAAGGGTAGCTAAGGTTTAGGAGGATCACCACAGCACTTTAGCTCTCCCTATCACTATTGTGTCTCATAAGCAAGGCTGCTGCACTGTGGATGGCTGCATGTGCAAAATAACGTTGAAAAAAGGCATAAATTCTGAGTTTCTCCACTGTTTCTGGAGCTTTTAAAGCTGCAGAGTATTAAACCTCTTTTAATTGCCTTAGAATTGGAGGGTTTCTCCCAAACTGAGAAAAGGAAAACACTGTAAAGCTGCATCCAAAGGTGTCTTGGGAGAAGAGGAGGCTCTCTACAGCTGCCTGAAGGGAGACTGTAGCCAGGTGGGGTTGGTCTCTTGAACTGGGGAGTCTAGAACTGGATGCAGTACTCCAGGTGGGGCCTCACCAGAGCAGAGTAGAGGGGGAGGTGAGCCTCCCTCGATCTGCTGGACACACTCTTCTTAATGCACCCCAGGATCCCAATTGCCTTCTTGGCCACAAGAGCACATTGCTGCACCACGGATAACTTTTTGTCCGCTTGGGCTCCCAGGTCCTTCTCCACAAGATTGGTCTCTAGCAGACCACCTCCCAACCTGTACTGGTGCAGTTTATTATCTATCCCAGGTGCAGGACTCTGCATTCATCCTTGTTGAACCTTATTAGGTTCCTCTCTGTCCAGCTCTCAGTCTGTCCAAGTCTCACTGAATGGTCACACAGCTTTCAGGTGTATCAGCCAAGCCTCCAGTTTGGTATCATCAACAAAGTTAAGCAACTGCAAGAACTTGAACAAACGACAACAACTGTGTCTTCTCTGCTCAATAAATTAGGTACTTTATTCAATTCAGAGTTTCCACTGTTAGTCTTTGCACTTTATATTCAGCATGGAAAACACTTCTTCCTTTCCAATCATATTCCTGTCTGTTTTGTGTCTAGCTATCATTTTC
Source organism: Indicator maculatus (assembly GCA_013399975.1). Lineage (NCBI taxonomy): Eukaryota > Metazoa > Chordata > Aves > Piciformes > Indicatoridae > Indicator > Indicator maculatus. The sequence continues at coordinate 42,904 of VXBD01009539.1, forward strand.
ATTTCAAAATTCCCTAACCTCTGTTTGTGCAACTTCTGTTACAGAAGCAGAAAATATTTCCCTAATTGCTGAGTTGCATCTGCTTCTAATAACCAGAGCTAAGCAGTAGAAAAGAAAAAACCCACAAATATATCTAGCACAAATCAAGGAGAATAACTTTTTCAGTTCAAAATGTTAGCATAATATTTATTTTTCGGGATACAGTCAAAAATGTTGGCATTCTACCAAGAGAAAAGTTAGTTAGCATGATGGATAGGCAGCTTGTCCAAGGATCAAGAGTATTATACACAATACAATAGGGAAAAATATTGTAGAGTTCTGGGCATCACAAAATGTTTTCAAATCCTTAACCTTTTAAACATAGAATTTTGGTGTATTAATATTTGTGAGCAGCAGGGGAAAAAAGAAGCCTTCTTTGAAATTAAGAATCCTACATACGACTGAAACTGGTAGTTGGTCAGAATAGATCTCTAAAGGTTTTGCCTTTCTGTTTCAGATGATCCTGGATTTTATCTTGTTTTAATTTTGTTCTGTCAGGTCCTGCATCTGAGTCAGGGCAATCCCAGGTGCTGATATAGGCTGGGCAGGGACTGGCTGGGGAGCAGCCCTGAAGAAAAGGACTTGGGGGTGCTGGTGGATGAGAAGTTCTACATGAGCTGACAGTGTGCACTTGCAGCCCAGAAAGCCAACCAGATCCTGGGCTGCATCAAGAGAAGTGTGGCCAGCAGGTCAAGGTGATTCTTCCCCTCTACT